>CABFOV010000017.1:117680-127692 GCA_902141375.1 Timema poppense | reverse complement strand
TATATATAATCACAAAATAACAATTAATATAAATAAGTTACGAGATGGTAAAAATAATAATAATAAATTCTAGGGAATTATTGAAAATCCTCACAGTGTACCCAATTAATCAGTTAATATAAAATAGAGAATTATTCATCCATGAATATGTAATAAGGAATGAGCTTGAAATTGTTTTTCTTTACTTCTAAGCTACTTATATTTGTTAAGTATTTTGGTTAAATATGTATCAATATCCTATCAAGGCAGCGACATAAGGAATAAAACGAGTCACCAAGACGTTTTTTTTAATTATCTTATTTATAATTTCCAGGCGAGTAGTTGACTTACTCACAGTTAACAATGTCCTAGCTCTAGTCTGTTGAGTCGGTAGTACTTCGCGTGCGTGAGAACGTGTAACCTTCCTCTTACATCTCTTGAAACTAGCCTAGATTTTTCATTCAACCTAGTTGGCACAGACCAGGCTTTCGCAGTGGCCCAGATGGTTGATGCATAATTACATTAGACTCACCAACTAAACTATAACCACTAAATTTTAGAGCTATATCAATTAATGTGGGGGGAGATTTGACCAAAGGAAAATGGGGGAGAATCACTCCGATATGTACATTGAGTTGAGAAGAAGAAGTGTGTAGATAGACAGATGTCCTATAATAAGTGAGCTTAGAAATTTCTGAGCTTTTGGACAGTGTTGGCAATGCTTGGATCATTTATCTGGATAAAGACCATTCACTAACGTTATCAGGGGATTTAACAGCTGTAAGGTATATTTATGAGCCTCAGAAGATTATTTGAATATTTATTTAATACGTTTGAGTATGTGGGTAAACCAATTATATAGAAAATTGTATTTTTCTTTCTTTATGTTAAGGTAATTTTAGATAGGTTTGATGCCTTAGAATGCTCACAGGAAAATGAGGAAAACACACATCCAGAGAAACAGTGAGATAGTGTCATAAATAATATTAGAGATGCAGTGAAGTGTAGTGTAGGTCTCTGTAAAAAGAGTGAGAATAATCCATGGTTTGACATCGAATGCTCAAAATTAGTAGAGGAAAGGAAGGAAGCAGAATTACATTGGCTAGAATGTCTTAGTGAATTGAGTTTAAACACACCACTGCAAAACGGAAGGCTAGGGCCACTTTTAGAAGAAAAAAAAGAGAGAATATTTTAAAAAGGGTAAGGTTAGCGAAATAGAACAAAATAGCGAAAATAAGAAAATCAAGAAATTTTAATATTATTTAGGTATTAAAGGATATAGGAAAAGGTATCAGGCTAAGGCCGATTTATTTAATTACGAGATAGATAGACAGATTGCAGATACGTGCGATGTTTTGACTAGATGGAATGACTTCTTCAGTCAAATTCTGAATGTTCACAAAAGGTCCAATTTAGGTGAGGCTATCGAAACTAATACTGCTGAGCCAGTAGTCCCAAATTCAATTAATGGTGAAATCAAAGAAGCTATTAAGAATTTAAATATTAATAAAGCTCCAGATATAGATTCGATACCATCAGAGTTAATAAACGAAGGGGTTGAAATTTTAGTAATAGAAATTCATAAACTCTTATGTTCCATATGGAATCATTATATATTGACTCAATAATGGTAGGAATGTATCATAATACCCATTTTCAAAAATAGAAATAAAAGAGATTGTAATAACTATAGGGGTATCTCACTGCTACCAAAATGTTACAAAACTTTATCTAACATAATTTTAATGTGATTGACGCCATATGCAGAGGGAATAGTTGGGGATCATCAATATGGATCTCGACGAAATAGATCAACAACGGATTGGATTTTCACTATGTGCCAAATAATATTAAAAAAGTGGGAATTCAACATGACGGTACACCAATAACTATACACAGATTTTAAAAAGGTATATGATTTAGTTAAACGAAAAAATTTATGAAATCTTAGCTAAGTTTCGAATACCCAAAAACTCGTCAAGCTAATTGAGGTATGTTTGAGAGATACGCGTGACAGGATACGGGTTGGATCTCACTTATCAGATGCCTTTGAAATTCATAATGGATTGAAACAAGGAGATGCACTTTCCCCATTACTCTTTAATTTAGCCTTAGAATGTGCTATTAGGGTAATGCAATAGAGTAGGGAAGGCTTGACATTAAAAGGTGCAATGTAGATATTAGGGTACGCAGATGATTTAGCTTTATTAGGTAATAATATGGAAGCTGTTACAAGAAATGCAGAAATTTTATAAGGGACTAGTAAGGAAATAGGTTTAGAAGTGAACTCTGAAAAGACTGAGTATACGATAACAAAGAGAACACAAATTGAGGACGATGGTTTAGATATTACAACAAACAACATATCAATTGATAGGATTAATGAATTCAAATATTTAAAAAAAATTAACTAGCGATGACAATATTAGAATGGAAATCAGGAATATCATACAGCTTGGAAATTCTTGTTTATACTAGGTCAGTAAATTGTTGGCGTCTTGCTTTTTGTCAAGAAATGTAAAACTCAGAATATACAAAGCCGTAATTTTACCAGTTGTTTTCTATGGGTGCGAAACGTGGCCTCTTACCTTAAATGACAAAAATAAATTTATAGTGTTCGAAAACAGTGTTCTTAGGAAGATATTTGATCCAGAAATGTATAAAGATAGTGGGGAGTATAGGAGGCTACATAATGATCAGCCGCATACACTGTATTTATAATAAGACATTGTTAGGGTAATAAAATCTTGAAGGTTACGGTGAGCAGGCCATCCAGCGGGAATGGGAGTACGTAGAACCGCGTTCAAGGTATTTTTTTTAATCAAAGCTGTATCTTACAGTAATAAACTGTAAGTAAATATAAAGTCAAATTAATATTTTAAAATAGGTACCCTACGGACTCAACGATCGTGTGTACATTAATTCTCTGTAGAGTTTGAAAATAGATACAACTTATCTTAAGAGTGATATATTATTAATTTTTAAACAATATTTATTTATTCAAGAAAGAGTAAATAAGTGTTTGAAAATAAAAATTGTATTATATATAAAAAAAATTATCAATTCTATAATTTATAAATGTCGCCAGCCACCTTTCCGTGGCCTAATATGTCAGGATAGCTTTCGGGGAGGGGTAGGTATGGTGGAAAAATGAATGATTCAGTTCGTAACTATACAGACAAAGGTTTTAGGGTTTATTAGTAGCACCAAGAGTTAATACAAAAATGTTGTGGTAAAAGATGTTACAAATTGATATAATAACTTGGACCTATGAAATTATGTGAGAACTGACTTGGTGAGGAATATTTAACTACTGGCTCGACTGACAGACTTACAACCCCCCTTCGAGACTCGAACCCGGTACCCAGCTTCAACACTGTTTTGTTAGTTTTAAATAAACATTCAAATCTAGGGCAGGGTTATTACGCATTTAAGAAGATCACTCTTTTTTGTATAGCAACACGATATAATAGGTAAAAACTAAAGAGTATAGTGTAAGGGAATATACGAGTATCTGTAATAAATAGTTACACAAGGTTTCTAAATGATACATATCCATGAATGAAGATTAATTGTAATGAAACTTGATCTTTCTATACCACTTTACTACCACTGTTATTATGACGTCATTTTCATTATGTTTAAGTTGTTCCAGCACTTTATATTATAGGGGGTAGTAAATGCTTTTCTATCAAACATGCTAAATCCTAGCTTGGTGAATGGTCAGAAATTGGGTATTTACTGAACTATTCTCTACAATCTCTTAACTATTTCCTGTAAGCACATTCCAATAACACACCTCTAATGTCTCTAACTATGTTTCCCCAATTAATTCGCAGAATCCGCATTTAATATAAAACACGTGCGTGATAGTACAAAAGTAAGTCTGTGGTGTTATCTCATATACAATGTGATTGTTGGACACTTTTTATTCACTGAAAATACCGTCACTGGTGTGGTATGCCTAGATATTCTTCAGATCACTTGACGTACCACATATAGCAGCCATGAAGCCAACCATAATTTTACAGCAAGATAGTGACCCACCCCATTAGAGCTATGGTCTTCAAGATTTTATAAATAACACATTCCTCAACCGTTACATGGATCGTAATTATCCAATTCCCTGACCTCTTTGTCACCCAAACATTACCCAATTATATTTTTACTGTGGGGGTATGTCAAATACAAATATACTCTAGGAAAGCTACCAGCATAACGGATTTGAGACGAATTATAATTTAGCCAAATCTGTTCTATCATTAATTGCGAAAAAAATTATTTAAATAATGAGAAATAAAATTCTGAAAATTATTGTAAAGGAAATCCAGCAATCCAGGTACTTTTCTCTGAGCATTGATTCAAAACCAGACAAATCTCACATTAACCAACTTACTTTAGTGCTTAAATATGTTTGAGTGTCAAATGGTGAAGTGGAAGAACCTTTTATTATATTCAAGCCCATAGTAAGCTACACTGTAGAAGCGCTTGCCAAAACTGTTTCGACCTTCTTAAACAAATGCGGCATTGACAATCGACATCAAAAACCTGAGAGGACGGTCTTATGACAAAGCAGCAAACATGTCAGGGTGTTACAATGGTCTAAGCACATCTTGCCAAGATAAATCATCTCGCACACTTAATTCCTTGCTCAGCACACTCACTCTATTTGGTTTGAGTGTGTGCTATAGAAAGCTGAGTTGGAGCAATATCCTTCTTCAGGCTTGCGCAATCAATGTACAACTTTTTCTCGGCATCAACCCACCGTTGGGTAGAGAGGCTCAAATATCTTCAGGTCAAAGAAGGCAAAAGACAGTAAAGCTCTGAACTAGATTTTAAAAGAGTGATGGACACAAGGTTGTGTGCTAGGACAGATGCGACCAAGGATTTATCCCAAGCCTACAGCTTCCAGAACGCTTTGAAAGTTATTGTCGAAGATGTAACTCTGTAGCCAGAGACAATCCATGAGGACAAATGGTTGTTAAATGACCAGTCAAAGGAGGAAAAGATCTTCATTAGAGGCTTCTGGGCTGTAATCCTAGACTGGATCAATGGAGTCTGCAAATCCCTACAAAAGGAAACAATAGAACTTCAAAAGTCTGTCAATCTTCTAAAATCACTTCTCAATTTTTAACATCAAAAAGACAAATGTTTTTTTAGCTAAGAGAGGAAGGCGAATGAGAAAATTGATGCGCAATAATCTGATGAAAGCAGGCGTGGGCAAGTAAGAAAAAGCTATAACTAACATAAAGAAGTGGAAGAGTTTGTGCTTCTTAGAAGAGAAAGTTCATGATTGAAACCTACCTACCAATATTGTATAAGTTATGTGCAGAGCTTTCCCGTTTTATGAAAGCATAATACAAAAATATTTATCTATTTTGGTTGCTCGTTGAGTTCCCATCTATGATAGATGTCGAGGTTAAAGAAGCTGCCCAAAGATTTAGAGAAAATTATTCTAAGGACATCGAGTTGGAGTTTGCAGATTAAATTGTTCATTTCCATTATTTCACATCACAGCTAGAAGATTTCTAAGCTAATTAAACAGTCCCAGCAGTACAAACTCATTTGCTAAATTATGGTACAATTAACTTTCCCAAATGTTATTACAGCTTTAAGAATTTATTGGTGTCTCATGATCACGAACGCTACTGGTGAACGAGGCTTTTTGATGTTGAAACTGCTGAAAAATTATAATATATCTTCAAAGACAGAAGAACGACTGGACTCACCAATATGACTAATGAATACGACTTCAAAGATATCCTAAAAGATTTCCCTATAAAAAAAATTGAGGATAGTTAAAATTTGAAGAGTTTGTTTATTTAAATTCAAATTTCTTACTTTTTGTTTAATAAGATTAGGTGATATTGTTTAATAATATTTAATAATTAATGTTGAATAACATAATAGATATATTTTTTAGTAACTTTTAAATTTATAATGTTTGTTTGTGTAATAAAATTGGTCCATTTAAATTGTTGGTTGTAAAAATTAAAACGTATTAGGAGATAATTTGCGAGGAGGGTCATTAGATTTTGACTGCCTAGGGGCCACAGGGTTTTGTCCCACAATGCCTCTTTCCCTCAACCTTTCCTTATATGACGTCGTGCAGTAGACAATTTGTCCAAAGGATGTGTCCGATATAGTTTTCTTTGCACTGAAAAATCATATTTTAAATGGTTCTATTCTCACCCACTCGTCTTAGGATTTCTTAATTTGTTGCCCTGTCAATCCACCTGATTTTCTAGTCATCTCCAGCACTATATTATAAGGCTCTCCTAGTATTTTATTTTTTCCATCTTACTAATAGTCCAAGTTTCTATTCCATATAGTGTGATGCTCCAAATGTAACCTTTCATCAGTTTCTTCGTTAGTTCCAAATTCATCCTGCTGGTTGGCCTAATTTCCTTGTTACAGTAGGCATCCTTTGTCAGTAGTCTTGACAGGTATTTGAGCTACTCTATGTTTTCCAGGTCTTGGCTTATAATTATGATTCTCAGCGGCTCTTAATTTATTATTATTATTATATATATAATATATATATATAATATATATATATAATATATATATATAATATATATATATTTAATATATATATATTTATATATAATATATATATATTTAATATATATATATTTATATATAATATATATATATCCCTACTGAACCCCAACCTTCTAAGATATCCTGATGGATATGCCCACTGGGTGATTCTGGGTAGCAAGAGTAGTATAGACTAATTCTATGACAAACTAACAAAAAATACTTCTCACAATTAATTTATCAATTCTGAATATTAACATTCTATTTCAACTATTATTTATTTTTCTTTGGCGAGTAATTGTATTAGGGACTGTTTGGATAAGACAGTGTAGGAGTAACTGACACCTAGTAAAAAACTTTGAAACTGACCAAAGAAAAAATAATTAAAAATATATTGGCTGTTGTGAAAATTTTAACAGCCAAAAGTGACAGAAAATAAATGTATGGTTTTGCAGATCATATTGTTTGGCGATACATAATATATTTTTGCTTGCTGCCCCTTACTAACACTCCAACTGTATAAAGGATATATCTAACATATGTAACATAGAAATCGTTTCATCATAACCTTTCTTGTAATGGTGGAAAATAGAAACTGAAAAATAATTTTAAGTTTTACTATTTTAAATCATAAATATTAGATTAAAATATCATACAGGCAAAAACACCAAAAGAAACCAGAATATTATCATTCCCTTAAGCGTTTTTAAAATTTGTTGGAAAGTATTATGTGGGTCTACATATTTAAATTTATGTTTAATTTAAAATGTTATTTTATATTTTATTTTTCTCGCAACGTCCTTCTTTCTAGCCGGGATATTATTATTTAGCCACACTAAAAGAATATATACGAGGAAGATATGTTATATATAAAATGTACCCACATTTTTGACTAGGTAGAATGAATGGTAATTCAGGGAAAACCAGTATGAACACACTCAGTCCGGGGTTAACAACAATTCCGTATGCCCATTGATGTGGATATATATGTTTTAATATTCATGAGAATTGGTTTATTTAAATATAAATGTTTCCACCTTTCTTTTGTTTGGTCTTAAATATACTTAATGCATAATGTATCAAACTTATGCTAATTCAAAACAATCAGCGAGTTAAGGTGCAATATCTTAACCAATATTCGATGCAGTAAATTTTTTAACTTAGACACAAAATTAAGCCATAAGGAAGAAAAGGAATGAGGGAGAAAAGATGAATAGGAGGGGCAAATTTCCCTTAAAAAAATCAAAGTAATAGCGTCTTCGAACAATGAAATGGATCGCGATGGCTATCCCCCTTTCCATGGGAACAGCGTCTGGAAAAGAAAGGGGGCGCCTTTTTATAGAAATAATTTCAATAATTTATAACTCTTCCTCATTTAAATTAAACAATATTCAGGATTATAGGCCCTCCAATTTTCCGAAACTTGCGCACCCATCGAGGGGAATAAAGAGTAGTGTGAGTTCCCAGTTCACGGAGAATTTCTTTATACCGCCAAGCTTTCTTCTTTTCACTCATCCCAGCCACTTAAATTTTTTTTTCTAGAAAATGATAGCCATTTTTTAAGGTAAATGATACCATATAATGCGAAAATCGAAATACATAACTCTTGCTTTAAATAAAAGGAAAAATATTTTTGGTTTGCCTTTAAATGTCTGGTATTTTAAAGGAGTGTGTTTAAGTTTATCAATTATAATATTGAGTTAAAGTTTGTGTGAGGATAAAATAGTTTTCTATCCGTTGTATATTAATTTAAAAATACTTTTAAGGAAATAGATAAAGGTATGGAAAATAATTTGCCATAATGACGAGCTCACAACTTTAGACTGAAAATAGATAACACAAGTTTTAACTTGGAATTTTTTTTTAAAACTGTGTTTGCTTTCATAAAGTAATTTACATCGGTTGGTAAGCAAACTTCCTTAGTGGCTGCATAGTCTAGGTCGTCTCTCTCATAACAGACTAAACTGTTGATGACACGGTGATTGAGTTTCAAATCCTGGTTGGGTGTAATAATGGTTGGTTTTTCCAAAATGGTTTTCCACCCTCACTTCACGCAAATGTGGGCTCACTTCCTATAAATTAAATCTTACTTACGCTAAATTCATTACTGTAAATATTACATATGTGTATAAACTGAAGAGTTATTGAGACATGGTGATATCAAAAAGTCGGTACGCAAACTCATTTAAAACTCATCTCATATGGCTTCTTGGTGAATATGAGACCACTATCCAGTCTTTTATGAGTATACTGAGATTAATTATTCCTAAATTGTTTACCAATTTCCTTCCACGCCAATAGGAGTAATTTTTTTTCTAGATTCTACCTTCCTAATCCCTACCACATTAGTATAGCTAGATGAGAATAACCTGAACGGGCAGCAGGACGTGTTTAAAAACATATCTTTGGAGTATGACGTCAATTAAAATAAATGATACGGAACTCCACACGGAATTTCTCGCTTTATTGTATAAAAATGGAGATATTTACTCAAAACTCGTAATATATGTGAACATAAATAATATATACTAGCAAACCCAAGCATAAAATGCACTATCCTTGAGTAAAACATTTTTTTAATCGTGGTTTTAAATTTTATAATTTTATTTTTGAAGAATTAATGCCCTCATTTGTATGTTTGTACCGATATTGGGTCCACAAGGGTCAACAAT
Organism: Timema poppense; assembly: GCA_902141375.1. Taxonomy (NCBI): domain Eukaryota; kingdom Metazoa; phylum Arthropoda; class Insecta; order Phasmatodea; family Timematidae; genus Timema; species Timema poppense. The sequence goes on along the minus strand of CABFOV010000017.1, from coordinate 118,498 downwards.
TCGTATTAAAATTTCGACTTACTGTTAAAATTATCGACATTTTATTAGCTGTTGTACATCTTCATGTCATCGCATTGCTATTAAATTCCTCGTTTATAAATTTTGACCAATAAAAAATGTAAATATTGACTATTGCGTCCAAAATGAAAATGTATCGTTATTGTACAAACATTTCTCCTAAGAGGTTTAAGGGAAAATAACATACACCGTTTGAGAGACATATTTATTTCTTACTCTATGGCATTAAAGAACTATTGCGTTAAAACTTAAGTAGTATCTCTTTACAGCTAAAGCTAACCAAATTTTATTAATATATTTGCCAATATTTCAGACACTGTTGGTTTTATTAAAATATATTCCATATAAAAGCTTTTTATTTTTAATAGTAAAACAATTTTGCAATGATGAGTTATTTAGTACCTAAAATAGTTGCGGAGATACGTAAATTTCAGCTTGTGTAAAGTACCCTAAATTAATGTTACCGGGAAAATGAAAATAGTCAGTTTATTTATAATCTTAATCAACGCCTATATAGGAAATTTAATCAAAATCGTTAGAGCCGATTTTGAGAAAAACTATTTTTTCTCTTTTCGCCCTTTATTAAACTACTCTTAATTTTAAGTTTAAACAGACACACAAACATATGGCATTGCAAAGACGACTTTTTAGGTTTCGGAAGGTCATGCATGATACGTCGACATCCATCAATATTTCAGATTAGATTTTTTTTACGGTCGCAATACTTTAACTTTAGTATTCGAAAAGTTAAAAAATATATTTATGTATAGCTTGAAAGTTATTGGTTTTATAAAAATATG
>CABFOV010000017.1:103924-117339 GCA_902141375.1 Timema poppense | reverse complement strand
GAATATTTATAAATGTTTATAAATGAAATTTAATCGAAATCATTAGAGCCGATTTTGAGAAAATCGACTTTTTCTCTTTTTTTCTTTTGTAAATTACCCTTAATTTTAGGGTTAGATATCCATTTCGAAAAACCCCTCGGGGCAACCCTATGAAATCCCTAGATACCAAGTTTTATCCCGATCGGTGAAATAGTTTAAGCTCTAGTTGGAGGTAGAGACAGACAGACAGACGGAAATTCAAAAAATAAATTTTCGGAATCGGGGGGTCTTGAAACGTCTAAACGTTCATCAAAATCTCGAGTTCAACTTTTTTTGACGATCACAATACTTTCTCTACCTGTAAGATAGCGAGAAAGTAATTACTAGACACTGTATAATAAGTTTAAGTAAATGTCTAAGAAATAATGGGTGTATTATGATGATATTTTACCACTTTCCACCCACGTAAATGAAGAGTCATTTACTCCCAATTCTTTCTTAGAGATTCCTAAACTATTAATACTATTAAATTCGGGTAGTAAGGACAGGTGGTATGACACGATATATAAAAAGATGGCTTGGAAATATACATAAGCACTATAAATATGTATAAGTTGGTCCTATTACTTACAGAGATATATTCATGAATTTTAACATCCTAATTAATTTATACATGGAAAAAATTCTCAAGCTACCATTCATTCTATGAATAAGGACATTGAATGAAAAACTAGTCACTATAGGAGCCGATTTGTTAATTTTATGGAATCCATATGAAAGAAAAAAAATATATGTTTTAATTATTTCTAACATGTTTTAAACTAGCCCAAAAATAATGGACTCATTCGTATAACCTGATCAGGTAGTAAGACGCAATTGTAAAAAAAATTGGATTAAAGTTACGGAACGTAAAAACGATATAGGCAAAAATGTTTGATAACGTAGTAAAGTAATGTTTAAGGCAATAACAATTTGAATAAAAAAATAAATAGCCCATTTCTTCTTTCACCCTCTTGCGATTTTTATGGGTGAATATTATGGCAAGGCGGTTTCGGTTTTGTGTATTACCCCCGTAACTCCCTCCGATTATTCTCTTTTGCCTCCCATTCTTTGCCAACGAACCAATTCTTTCTTCATTCCACCAATTTTACAACTTTCAATTGATTTTCTTGCCTGTATCCCCCGTTATCTTTTGCTCATTTCATTTCAAGGTTGAGTTTGTTATAAATTGCATCCACATTACAGAAAATATTCCTTATCCAATACAATTAGAAGTAAATTTTGAGCGATTAGTTTTTAACTAACTTGTTTTATTACATGCTTTGAAAGAACTGGATGAGAAATGATGGTAACTTTCAGCAATGAGATTTAGTAAAAACTTTATATAAAAATAGCTAATGGTTGTTGGTATTAAGTTCGCATTTGCTGTTACTTGACATCCCTTGTATGTCACTTACTCTCCAAACATTGAAAAGTCAGTTTTTATTCATGATATGTGTCGAACCCATCTGTGGAGTTTCAGTATCAGAAGATCAATTATTACAGGCACTCAATCATGATTCTTTAAGCCCGCCTCGGTGGCGTAGTTGGCCAACGCATTAGACGTGTTGAGCTCGACTGCTGAGGACCGGGAGATCGAGGTTCGAATCTCGGTCGTGTGAACTGAGGGTGGTTTAACCTAAATGATTTTCCACTCTCCCTCCACGCAAATGCGGGTTCACTTCCTCTAATTCAACCTTCCCAATTCCTAATCCATTAGCGTAATTAGTATTTAAAGCGTATATCCTGAACGGGTAGTAAGACGCGGTGCGAAATAATAATAATAATAATTCTTTAAATATGCCTTGTCACAATTAACTTACGTGAAGGTTCTCAAAGTTATTTAAAAAATAAGGTTATTAAAATGCACGTAACGTAAGAGTTTTCCAGGATTACTGAATCATGTTGTGAGCTAAGTTAGCAAGGTCACTTGGTACCTCAATTAATTGTTTAAGTTGTGCACACTCTTTTGGTAGAGTTAGCGTTTCTCGTAAACAAAAACGTCATGATCACTTCCAAATTTTAATATAATTTTTTTCTAGTAATGTATAACTTTTATTTAAGGCAAATGAAGCTTAAGCAAGTCTAACTGATCGAGTTATATTATTGATAACCATTCTTTTCCTAGTAGTAATTTTTTTTTTTGTTGTGTTTTGAACGAGTATTCACATTACGTTACCTTCAAGTTAAGGAAATACTGACCACGCATTATATTTTATTATATTAAGTGAGCGTTAAGTTGATCGCTATCCAGACATAATCTAGATCCACTATATTGAAGGTCGATTGCAATTCATGGTAATGCATTGTTTAACTTTGTATTCTTCAACAACCCAGTTAGTCAAATAAATCATTACATGGAAAAATTAGCGATGACTATTACGTCTACACACTTGAAAACCAAATTAAATTAAATTAAAATTTAAGTTAATATTTAGTTAAGTAAAGATTAAAATATATTAAGTAAAGGTTACTCAATTGATTTTTAGCACTATTTAAAGTAGAATCAATTTAAATTGTTATTAGATAATTACGATTTGAAATTTACACTAAGCCCCTGTTAACAATCTAAATGTAGAGTAAAAATATAATAATGTAAAATAATATCCAACCATAATATATATTTTGTTTTAAACATATATTATGTTATCATTCACAAAAAATAATCATATAAAATATGTAAAATAAAATAGATACTTTAATCTGCGTTATTATCTTTATGAAAATCCTTAAAAAATATAACCTTTGAGTTTCAAAGTTAAAACCAAATACGAGAAAAATAATCATCTAACTTGATATTATACCGATCTACTTATGGTACAATTAAAACATATAAAGGATAATAAAGTCCGGTTTCTTGGTCTAGTGGTCAGCTATCTTAGCTTTTGATCTATAGGTCAAGATTTCGAATCCTGGTGGTATGAAATTTATTTTCCAGAGGGGAATTGTTCCTATGGTTGTAATGGTCTGATAATTAGGCTTAAGTAAGGTTTAAGACTTCTACTGGCATCACATAATTATCATCATTATCATTACATTTCTCATCGGGACGAAGTAACCACACCTACATGGTGGCTCAGCCTCAGAAGAGAGTTACATTTCCGACACTACCAGTAGAAGACCAGGAATGTCTAGCCGACAAACCTTGGTGGCACCCACACAAAAAAGAGTACAATAAACTTGATGAATTCATTAAAGGTTCGCGTTGAACGAGCAGCCTTGTTGTAGCTAGGAGGGGCATTATATGGAGAGGGGTATAAGAGGGGAGGGAATTCAACACCCCTCGGCCACCAGTGTTTCCTAGTAGGGCAACCCCCAAGACAGTAAAACTTTGCTAAGGAAAATGGCAAGGCAATGGCGTAGAACCACAACACAAATGAAAGTCATTTGAAGCAAATGTCAGAGCAAATTGATTCCTGACGATATGAGTTTTGAAGGAAACAAGGGATTGGGAATTGGGAGGGGTTGAGAGATATAGGGAAAGTAGAATCTTTTTTTTTGTTTATATTCACAGTTTGAAAGTGGTGAATCGCAATGTTTGGGCAATAATGTGCCTATACATTGGCTAGATGGATAAAAGGGGGGAAGTAGTGATGTGGTAGAAAAAAAGCTTAGTTCCATTCCCCTCCATAAAGTAAGCTGTTATGGTATTTTAATATTTTTGTACAGCCAATTTACGGTGATATTCTGAGTATGTGAGAAAGTAAAATTTCCTCTATACTTGCGTAAATGCTAGTAAAACATAACGATAAATCTTGTTTTAATATATATAAATTTATTGCATTTTCACGAGATTTTCAAAATAGTATTTTTACATCATAGTCAACCAAGTTTAAGTGACAGATAAAAAAAATATCATTAGTGATTAAATATATTATTTTATATCTATCCGTAGAGTTTCATAGCTAACCAAGATTAGGCTTTATAAATTAGTTATATAAATTTATTGTTTCAAATCCTAGTTCGTAATTAAAATAAAGTGTCCCAATAAATTGATTTAGTTGCTAATATTTAACTAAATGTCCAGAGAGCTCCCATTGATTGAGCCAACACTCTGCACCAGTAGTCACATGGTCTTAGGCGACAGTTGTGCAATATACTAGATTTCTGGTTTGAAAAACTAAGGTTTAAATTTTGGCTTTGTTTACTGAAGATAGATTCCAGAAAGTGTCTTTCAAGTGTTTTTTCCCATGCACTCTCCACTGATCATATAGGCACACTTCATTTAAACTACCCTCATCTTGCGCACTTATTCGATGAAGCCCTTCATACCATCTATTCTAAATATTCTGTGTATGTAAAGATTAATCAGTCGGTTCAGAGATCAAGTTAAGGCAAATGACTATCATTATAGAATGTATTCTAATAATTATCGTAAATTGACTGACAATTATTAGAATAATAAAGAACTTAGAATAGTTTGGATTTGTTGTTACTTTTCATAATACATATTCAATATTCATTTTTAATAAAGAAACAATTATCTGCGTGGATTATGAAGCTAAAATACAATTTAGTTATAATGGATTCAAGTAAATATATATTTTTTTCAATCTTGAATATTCTTTGTATTATATTTTACGCTGGGTCGTAGTTATTCTGTAATATTTATATTATATTACGATAATGGACTAAGGATGCGGATTTTGAAATTAAAAAAAACTGTACTGTCGTTTGAGGAGAAGGTGGGTGGAATTTATTTAGTAAAAACTATCTTTAACTTCCTCGCCCAGGATATTAATTTATACTTCCCTGTCACCACAATTAAGTCCAAACTATCTTTACGTCTAGTCTTTGTGCCCACTGATGTGAGTTAATTTGTAAAAGATTCTTATTCTTATATAAGATTTGAGTATAGCCCCCAAGAGTGAGGAACCCGATTCTTGGAAGTAGTTTCTTATATTGGATTATCTTCGGGTGCAGTGAAGGATTACGTGGACGTTTCTCGATATCATAGATGAAGGATTCTTAGCCCCATCAGAAAGTTCTGCAAGAGAAAGAAATCGATTTGTGGGAAGTGTGGCGAAGAAGGTCAGGAATAAAATAGGGGAACATTCTTCAAGAAAACAACATAACGATGAAAGGGCTGGTGCATACAGAATGAGAAAACAATGCCTGCTCTTGACTACTGTCACTCATACTGATGAGTGGGAGTCAATGGATAAGGTAATGACTATGACCACAGACGAGACCAAGCCTGAAGAATAAAAAAATCCTCAGGAATGGATGGTTAGGAAGAAAGTAAAAGCAAATTATGCTACAGAGGGAATCAAAAATGAAGTGAGCAGCAGACAGGCAGAGTTGGTACTGGCGACTGACTAAACCAACCCTTTTGTTGGAAGGGAAATACATTGACCTCAGGAGTGGAACCAGAGGGAACGAATAAGATCATCCTAACTTGGACTAATCCTTGTTTGGAGGAGACCCTACAACTGTCAAGATTGGAGTAACACTAACATCTTCACCTATTTGGCGTAGTTTAGTAATGACAGATCATGAAAAAGGGAAGTTAATAACGTTTCCAACCCCCAAGCAATTGTATCATATCCTTCTCAAAGGAACAAACCTTCCAGTGTAGCCGGAGTGTTTGGGTGTATAGTTGAAAAAACTCTTTGAATAAGGTATTGAAGGACTAATTCACGACAAATTCCACTAAAAATTCGTGAAGGCACATGGCCGCAAAAAATTCGACAATAACTAGATTCCACTGATATGTTTTTGAATTTCCTAGACATTATATAAACTATTCTATATAATAGGTCTGTAATTTCTACTACTATCTTTATTCTTTATGTATTATTCTTTTTTCATACTCATACTACATTTGGAATATTACAATTACAACTAATTTTATTTAGATGCTGTTCACTACATTTACACAAAGAGATGTTTACGTTTTGCTTATAGTGATCTTCTGGTTGTTTGTGCTATTAATTAGCTACATAAAATATTTAACCTAATTTAACAGCTAATTATTATCTTAAGCTAAAGCATTTGATGCATTTACATTATGTTGTTCAGTTTTTTGATGCTGTTTATTTGAAGACGTGTATTGGTTATTATGTTGTTGTTGACGGAACAGTAAAGCTACATGGTCATGGTAGTCCCTCAATCCAGCTGATGGACAGGGTTTCTACAATTTCCAACCCTAGATTATAACTTGTTACTAAGTTTTTTAAACCCTAGGGTTATGTGAGTCCTTAAGGCTTATCTCTCCATCATTTTTTGCCTTCTTAACATTTACTATCTGATTCCTGATCGAATAATGGTTCGAGATTCCGTTAAAATCAGTGGTTACTTGTTACTCACCTTCGGAATCCCGGAAACATGTTTTTATCATCGACATAGCATCTCCATGCTGACTAGAGATTGATTACATTAGGTTATATTAGTGTAATACGTCCTAACTTATGTTATTTGACCGTGAAATGTCGGTTCTGATGGCATTCACAAATTACCTCCTTATAGTGGTAGAAGGACAAGCGAAATGCAACCAGGTACTAAAAAGTCTAGATACCTGTTGTAAAAAGGTAAGCTCAATCTAGCACTTGCTAAGATCACCTATATGATAGTTTGGGGGACACATTTAAGGGATTCACTATTGAACATAGATAACCAGAACATCAAGTGGAGCAGAGCCACAAGATACCTCGGTGTGACGTTGGATGAAAAACGCAACTTCAACGCCCAAATGGAACAATTATGCTAATAGGCCAAGATTATCATGAATACAAAGAGCTTGTGGGCTGGCCATCTTAAAAAGGTTACACCTGCATGGCTGCTGAGTATGAACCAGAGGTGTGTACCCCTGAGTCTTACATGAGAATACTCAAGCACCCCAAAGGACCCAATAACACTCATATAGGGAATCTGCTCACTGGCCTTGGATGTCTGATAGAGTCGCTGAATATTGGCCATAAAAGGGAATATCCAGAGAGTATAAGAAAGCACCAGAGCCAGAACAAGAATTTTTGCAGAGATCAGGAGAGCCATGCTTAATGAGTAGCAATTTACTTGTTGAGAAGAAGTAAAAGAATAATAAGAATATTTGACCTTTTGCCATTCGTCCAGGAGCATCTGGAGCTTGAATAATTACATCCCACTAAGGGACTCATCCACTACATCACGGAACATGGCCTGTACAAACCACCTCTCCCCAAACGAAGTCCAACCGACCCCAGAAATATGACTGAGAGAGACAACAACACTGGGGCACTTTGCCTGGGAATGCGGAAACACCCAAAATTTGCGGGAACCACTAGAAGCAATACTCCAATGATCTAATATGAGATGGCATTCTGGGGAAACTTTCTGACGTGTTCGTGTCAGCTGTATCATTGAAGGCGAGAATACAGCAGCTCCCTTGTTTGCCTTGAACTACTAGCTCTGAATGTCAGAAGCGACCTTCTGAGGGAGTAGGTGGCTTGTTTATGACTAAAGTACCGATCTGTAGTCACAGATGTAATTCTCATTCGAGTCGGGGCTTCTTGTATCTCCTTGTCTCATGGGGGTCGTACTGGCCTAATCTTCTAATTTTGGCGTTGTCCTCTACCTCGCAGGATCGTTTATAGAACTTGTCGCTTCGCTGCCGGAAGATTTCCTGAAGTGTCGCACTGCCAGTGGTAGCGTGTATGTACTCATTGCTGGATCGGGTGTTCACACCTAGGATACTCCTAAGAATCTTGTTTTGTACTACTTGTAGTGTACCTATCACTGACTCGGGAGCATACCCCCACGCCTCGCATCCGTATAGCAGAATCGGTTGTACTAAGCTCTTGTACAGTAGCAACTTGTTGTTGATCCCCAGCACTGGGCTCTTGAGCAGGCCATAGTTTGCGATGAAGGCCCCCATTGCCTTTTTTCTTGTGTAGTCTGCGTGTTCCCTCCATGCGAGTCTGGCATCTAACATCACCCCGAGGTATTTCATAGAACTCTTGTAGGGGATATCCTCTTCCAACACTACAAGCTGGGCAGGTGTTTGGGGTCTCCTCCTAGTAATCAACATGGCTGACGATTTTTCCGCATTGACTTTTATTCTCCATTTCTCCAGCCAACTGCTGAACTCGTTCAGGTACCGCTGCAGGCGGCGATGGGCGTATTTCACGTTCTTGTTGGCTATGGTGAACATCGTATCGTCTGCAAAGAGCCTAATCGTTACCATCGGGTCCGTGGGGATGTCAGCGACATACACGGTGTATAGGAACGGGGAGAGTGCCGACCCCTGTGGCACCCCCGCTCCGACCCTATGAAGGGGCGACCTTTTCCCTTCCATCTTGACCTGGAATTGTCGTCCGGTTAAAAAGCTCTTGATTAGCTGCACGTAAATTTTTGGTAAATTGGCCTGGATCATTTTGTAGATAAGGCCGGCGTGCCAGACCTTATCGAAGGCCTTCTCTACATCCATAAGTACCGCAAGCGTGATTTCCCCTCGATTGAAGCTTTCTGTCGTGTCCTCCACTAGGCTCAGGACTGGGTGTATTGTTGAATGCCGGTTCCGAAAACCGAATTGTACGTCGGGGATAATCCTGTGCTCCCTGCAGAAGGCTTTCAGTCGCTGCAGAATTAGTATTTCAAATAATTTTCCTATGTTGCTGAGCAGACTGATGGGCCGCCTGTTCTGCGGGTATTTGCTGTCCTTTCCAGGTTTGGGCAATGAGACGACGTCTGCAACCTTCCATGCCTCCGGGAAGTAGCCTGCCAACAATGCCGCTGAAAACATTCTTGATATGAGCTGAATCACCCCTTCCGGAACGTGTCGTAGCATCTCGTTTGAGATCCTGTCATGGCTAGCCGCTTTTCGTAGCTTCAGCCTTTCCACTTGGTAGGTAACTTCGTTTCTTGTGATAGGGAGCGGTAGCTCTACATCCGGATCTGCTAGGTATCCCCCGACCGCTCTTGTTACTGTTCTGGTGAACTCTTCGTCCTGAGGCTCAGAGTTTGCCTTGAACGGATCTTCGAGAAATTCCGCAATGGGAAGGCAAGATTACATTGACATAAAATTGCATAAATACGAAGATGAAACAGAGACAAAAGCAGGGAACGAAGGAATGACGAAGAAGAAGACGACTAAAAATAAAGAAGAGGGCGAACGACAATACATTGACTGTGATCAAGACAAGACTTACGACGAGTGTATAAGCTAACGACAATAATATGACATACAGGAATCTCACAAAATGAGAATGATGAGAACGTGACGAATACGATGCAACGGAATAAGGCCAAAATGAGAGCATATATAGGTAGTCTGGAGATTCTGGCTGATAATAAGGGCTGAGATGTGGGTTCCAGTAGCCATGCTGTGACCTAGATCTGAATTATGCACCGGGATTTAGCCTTGATATTCCAGAAAGTACACAAGAACCACAAGGAAGAACAATAAAAGGAGGGCTGAAATAGCCCAAGGTACGACATGACCTTGAAACACTTGGAAACAAGTGAAATCTGAGATTGTAACCAGAGGATATCCAGCCAATCTGCTGGCCTAAATAGGAGGATACTAGGTATTCACCTAGTACGACTAACTAGAAGGACATCTAATACAACCCAAACTACAAAGACAACGTGTTACATCCAAGATGTAAATGTAGAAAACTGCATTAGTTTTAAGTAGTAGTCAGTAGAAGTAGTGTGTATAAGTAATAAATAATATAGCTTGAAATATATGTAAGAACACATTTCTGACTTAAAGAATACTTATAAATAAAAATGGAGATAGAATAAATATAGAAAAAATAATAAAAAATAGTATAATAAATTCCAGCTTTCAGTTCAAGATGGTTGGTCAAGACAGACATCATATTTTTTTTTTTTAATAATCATAATTTGAAACATGTTTGGTCTTCTAATCACTTTCAGTTTGATAATGTGAATCTCTCCACATTTCTTAAGGAATGTTATTTATGTAAAACGAGCCTCTGTAAACCAGGTTTGACCTTTAACATCATAGCCACTTACGATTGAGACCAGATAAAACTAACATCTAGTCCACTTACTCACCGATACAAGTTTGAAATATTTTAATATAGATGGTTTTATTCCCAACTTATTTGAAGTCAGTTGACGAAAATCCAAATATTTAATCCCTTAGTGGGATAGAGAACAGAAACCAATCTTTACCCATAGCCACCTTTTAAAAACACTTTTGTTCTCTTTCCCTTCCATCCCTTTTCCTATTATCAAACTCAACTCCTTCACCCTCTTCTTGATATTAATTGATCTTGGGAAGAAAGTAAGGATAAAGCGGTGAAAGGTGAGGAATTTAGGGGACACGTGTGGTGTTGGCTAGGAGGTGATGACACCTTTTGTCACTACCACCTCGCCATGGAAAGGGAGCGTTATACCCCCTCCCCTCTTATGTGTCAACGGTTCTTGTTAGGGGTGAGTTGGCAGATTTACTTCTCATAAAACTCATTATACTTCAACTCGTTAGTGTAGAACAAGTTTATACACAAGTAAACAATGTGTTTTATAAAATTACTTTGAAATAAATAAATATAATTCATTGTGGCTCATCTTAATGCCCATTCGGGCAATCCACAATTAACTATACTAGGCGAGTGGAGATGGGGTTGGTAGATGTTAGAGAAATCATGCACGTGTTTTAAGGTAGTAAACGAGGAAACATATTAAGAAAATAAACAACCACAGACCACCCTTTAAATATTGGAACAAATATATACTCTCCCCCACCCTATCACCCGCAAAAAAGATTGATAAATTTAGTGTCTTGTATGCGTGCCTAACGATGCAAGTAGACTCAATTTTAAAATTAATAATAATAATAAACATTATTTTAATTTCAAAACCAATTGAGTTTTATAAGAGTCTCACCAAAGATATAAAAAGTTGAAGAGTATTTTAAATTTTTTAACAACGAGTAGTAATACGCCGGGCTAAACCAAAAATTAATATTATTTATATGTAGCTCAGATGAAACATATTCTTCGTTATTTCTTCTCTCTCTATGTATACACACATATATATATATATTTATATACATATATATATACTTTAATTCAGGATTAAGTGATGTAGGCCGAAGTTTCATAATAATTCAAAAATGTGTAGAAACAGTAGTCTGGATACATTTCTTAAGTTTCGTGGCTACTATGTAAATAACATAAGGGGAACTCATTGGTAGAGTCTGTTTAGAACTTAATCTATCTAGAGGTTTCCTGTATCACTTGGAATAAGCCAAGAAGATTATCACATAATCTGTTTCAACCATAATGTATCCATCACTTTCCTCTACTCAATTTAGCTTCACGAGATGATGGTATAAAATCTTTTTTGACCAAAATTTGTCTATGCCTATGCTCTATAGGGGTGATAGATACCCCTATCTGAGCCAAGTTAATTTTATTATATTTATATACCTCTTCTTCAGAATTAACATAAGATTGGTACTTGAAATTTTTATCACATATAAAATACAATGTGTTCTTATAAGCGAAACACTATTTTGTGATATTTAAAGAAGCTCTCTTTTGGAAAATTTTAAATAAACATTACATTTTTAAATAAATAATTGTGAATCTTTTTAAACTACGACATGAATATCAAAAACTATCGTGAATGTACAAGGCTTTCAGAAAGTTTAGTTTATGAACCGATAGCACATCCTAATCCACCTAAAACAAGTGTGTTTTAAGCCTACAAATATCACTTATTTAAATATCAATTACATACATTGATATTGCCAATAAAAAATATCATATAAGGTAAATCATATCATCTGACGGGACAGAAGGAACATTGCTGAAAGGGTAAGGCACAGGATCGAAAGAGGGGAAAATTGAAAATAATGAAGCTATGTTATGTTTTGCCATCTTCATCTTAAAATGTTAAGTTCATTTTGATTATCTATATACGGCCCACGAGTCAGGGCCAAATCCTCAGAACGGCGATTGGAATTTGAACTATATTTCATCTTGTAGTTCGCACACAATAGCTGCTACACTACTTGGATTAAAGGTGTTTTTTCATTGTTGATAAAGTTTTTCACAAATCAAAGGAATACTAAAAAACTGTACATATTTATTGAGAATCATATATAAACTTGATCTGTTTATATTAATTGTTTCACAATAGCACTAAACTACAGCTTTCTAACCCGCCTCGGTGGCGTAGTTGGCTAACGCGCTTGTCGTGTTTAGCTCGACTGCTGAGGACGAGGAGATCGAGGTTCGAATCTCGGTCGGGTGAACTAGGGATGGTTTTTCCTAAATGGTTTTCCACTCTCCCTCCACGCAAATGCTGGCTCATTTCCTCTAATTAAACCTTCCCAATTCCTAATCCGTTAGAGTAATTAGTGCTTCAAGCGTATAACCTGAACGGGTAGTAAGACGCGGTGTTAAATACTATTATTATTATACAGCTTTTTAGCTTTTTAGGAAGAACGAGAAATCTTTTGTTCAGACATAAATACATACACACCATTTGTAAATTAATAATCTATATTTGGACACACAAATAATATGATTCTCTTCATATTTTGACGTATTTTAATATAAAAATTATTTTACTTTGAAACAGATTCACAATACATTACTTAGTTTTCATTAGCCTATTAATTGTGTACAAATCCTAAACACAATCTCATAATAATAATAATAATTTTTTTTTTAATCCATAGGTAAAGATATATATCTTTCAAAATTCAATATTGAAAATAACAAAATAAATTAGATCAATATGAATTTACCTCTACAACACGTTGAAAGAAGTGTTTAGATAACCATAGGTCATGGAGAAAAATGGTTTGTATATGTATGTATATATATATATATATATATATATATAGCTTTTCTCTCATTTGTATAATTTTCTAAACAATATATAAACATATATATAAATTGATATACATTAGGATGATCCAAAATTCACGCAACCCAAAGACGAAACGTATATGGTGTGCTATATATTATCTATATCTAATGTAAGCCAAACAATAAACAATAAGGAAATCACAAAATGTGTTAAAAGTGTGATCCTCCTTCTCTGTAACACAAATTAACTCGTTTGAACATATTTCTAAACACATAACGAATCATTGCCAGGGGTATGCTTGCAGGGGTGGATCCAGATCATTTTCATAGGTAGGTCATCATTATATATATACTAGCTGACCCGGCAAACGTTGTTTTGCCATATAAATAATTTTTAAGTAATTTCTAGTGTAGACAAAAAATAGCTTACTTATTGTAAGTGTGTAAGAATGTGGTATATGCGTGAAATAGGCATGGAGCGCTGTGAACGATGAGGGAATATAAAAATAACAAAAGGCAAACATTATTTTTAAGTTATTATAATTTATTCCTTAAAATTATATATCATTAATTAATCAATTACGACAGTAACACTAACAAACAATATCAATCTCTTAATGCCATAGC
>CABFOV010000017.1:44535-102183 GCA_902141375.1 Timema poppense | reverse complement strand
CCCCCCTCCCCCCACCCCCGGAATCCGCGCCTGTATGGTTGCAATTCACCTCTCAATGTTGGTTTGCAGTTCAGCCAAGTTTTGAGGTTTGTTTGTATACACTGTCTGTTTTAAGTATCCTCACAGAATAAAATCAGGTGGCGTTAGGTCTGGGGAACGAGGTGGACACAAGCCCTTATAAATCCCACAATCACCAAAAAAACTCGACCAGCATTGTCATGCTGTGTTTGCAGCGGCTCCATCATGCTGAAACTAGCTATCACGTTCTGTTTCTTCAAGTAACGCAATAAATTGCATAACAAATTCCTTGTAACGTTCAGAATTAACAGTTTCTCCAAATAAAAGAGGGCCCACTACCCTGCGACTTGAAAGTGCACACAACAATCAAATCTTCTGACTGTGTAAAGGCACCTCATGGAAAAGAAATCATGTCTCATCTGAAAGGTAAATGTTGTCCAAGTTGCCGACACCATCCCTCACATGTTCTCGGAACCATTCACAGTATCAGAATCTCTTTCCTTTTTCTGGTTCTTTGAGTTCTTGAATTTTGCGAATTTTGTAAGAAACAAGTTTCAGCCACCTCGTACATCTCTGCGTTGTTCAGCTCAACCCAGTCTACTGTGATAATCTTCTTAGGGACTTCATAGGTGACCGTTCTAAGCACTTCCTAGCCTCATTAAAATTTTGATCAGTCAAACTTGAAGACCGTCCAGAATGCTTCTTGTCACTCACGCTGCCTGTTTCATGATAACGGTGTACAATTCGGCATATTGTTGATATATTCGGCACACATGATTCTGGAAAACTACGCAGAAACGATTGTTCGCATTCCATGTGCGAATTGGACTTAAAATAATGTTCCAAATTGAATAATCTTTCTGCTCGTGAAAAACCCATCCTACACTTTCAAATGCTATACCTCAACTGGCTAGACATAGGGTATGTCTCAAGGTCACACGGCCTGCAAAAACCCGGCCAACATTACAGTGTTGTCATCCATATAAACATCATGTTAATTTTCCATGTTTATCTGCGATAAATATCCTTGGAAAAACAGGGTTGCGTGACTTTTGGATCAGCCTGTATATAACCGAAAGTATCGTTGTTTGTGTCTACCAAAGGATAAACCATTTATAGGTGAGAATGAAGGCTTATTTTATCAGGAAGGTAGAGGGACTACTTTCATATTACCAGAATAATCTAGAAATTGGAAATTTCAAAATAGGGATAGAGAAATGGAAGGGGGATAAAAATAGATTAAAAATTGTTATATGATGTAGAAAATTAGAATTTTAAAGAAAACTGAAGATAAATCAATTAATATTAAAATTATAAATTTCTCACAGGGATTTGGATAGAAAAGGGTGGGGGTCTTAAAAATGTCCAAAACTAATAGATAAAACCATTTATTAATGTGGTGTAAAGTTGAAATTTTGAAGGTAGGTAGACGGGCCACTCTGAATAGATATGAATATAACAATATTTTTAAATTTGACTTTGGAAAATAGGGGGTAGAGGGATTTAAAGGAAAGAAAAAACTTTTGGATGTGATAGAAAATTTATATTTTGCGGGTGGAAGGAGAACTCCAAGAACACATAAAATAAATAATAAAATGTGAAATTTTCAAATTGTAATATTTGTTGGAATGAGAAGGCAGGTTAATTGAATTAAATAAATACTAAACTATAGTAGAAATTTGGTAGTCATGCTAATTGATCGTAAAAGTCTAAAAATGATTAATTTTAAAATGAGACTATGAAATAGTAAATATGGGGGAATAAAAGTAGAAATTTGGTAGTCATGCTAATTGATCGTAAAAGTCTAAAAATGATTAATTTTAAAATGAGATTATGAAATAGTAAATATGGGGGAATAAAAGTAAAAATAAAAAATGTCTTATAGGTGATGTAGAAAGTTTAAATTCTCCATGAAGGTTAAGGAATCACTCCAAGTAGCTAAACAAGTGTTAAAATTCGTCACCCGATAATGCAAGTGTTCTATCTCCAAAATTGTTAAATTTGAGATATTTGGTGTTTACGTTTATTTAGATTGCATATGATTCACCTGCGGTTAAATTAAGAATACTATATAATTACTTAAGAATATACAGACTAGAGTTGTCATCTAGTAACATTGGTTTTATACACAAGGTCAAACTTCAATGCTCTCTTACACAAAAGTGAAAAATTGAACATAGAACACTTGCAGTCTCGGGTGACGAAATGTTTGATGTTTCTAAGTAGTGGCTTGTGAAGTGGGATTTTTAAAATTTTCCAAAATTAAAATAATAAACTAGTTATAAGTATGTTAGAAGATTTAAATTAGTAAAGCAGGTATAAAGACTATCCCAAACAACCATAAAAGTCTCTTAACCTTTTTATATTTCAAAATAATGGAGCATAATGGTTAGAGTGGGAGGGGGGCGGGGTAGGCAGGCTCCTCAAACTTATTAAATACATATCACCCTTTTCGATTTATTCAAAATTTTTAATTCGACATTTAAGTAAATTGATCTTCCTGGATAGTTGAATAAGAGAGCTTTAAATATTTTACAACTGCTAAAGAACACAATAATATTCTGTATTGCTAAAAATTGAAATTTGGTAGGCATGTTAAAACCAAATTAAATACCAAATAAAAATATTTACAAGGTCACTACTAATATATTTTTTGGCATTGAAGAAGATTTATATTCTTCAATTTGGTAAAAGAACGACCATAAAAGCTGAAAAGCTTGGGGGCGGGAAATAAGGTGTCCTTAATATTATCAAGGCGCATAGAAAAATCTCTTATAAATATGGTTGAAAGTTTCAATTCTATATGTCAGATGAATCAATTAAACATAACCACACATAAATCCTTTGTGAAGGGGATCGTTAGAGTTACGATTATATAATTAAAAATCGAATGCTATATTAGTGCATATCAAGTAGTGAAACAACAATTACAACACAAACCTTTGGTGAACGAACTATAAGAACTGGTATACTATTTGGTAAACCATGATGGTAATTTATTCCATGAGTTTCTGTAACAAAGTCTATTATTACAATATTTTTCTGTAGCAATTTCTGTTAGTTAATTTCACTTATCTTATTAATTTGTTTAGACAAATATTACTGCGTTGGCAACGGATTGCGTTCATTTGTGTACTCAGATTGTGGGCTTAGTAATATTTTACTTTAAATATTTAGTCAAATATTTAATTTAATTTAATTTATTGACTGCCACAACACCCTAAAAATATATACCAAAATTCAAGAAAAATAGAAGCTAGTTCCATAAAAATCATCCTTTACGTAAAAACACACTATACAAACACCTTTTATGGCGTTTACCTTAAATGTTTTCCGAAGGAAAGCATGATTTTTTAAGGAAAACTATTTTTTTTAGGGAATTTTTGCAAACATTTACATTTTTAATGTTTTTAGGATGATATCTATAAAGAGGGAAACCACACTATTAATAACAATAATTCCTTCTGCCATTTCGCAAATAGAACCAGGAATCTTGGCTTAGTAAATTTCAGGCTACCGACTGAGATGAGCTGTCTGAAATAATTAAATAATACATTTAAATTAAGTTTATTTGTAGTTTTAAGCTATGTTTTCCTAACTATATAATTAAAGTCTAAGAAAATAGAGTGGATAAATGAATATTTAGACTAAGAGGAGAGCAATATTTTATAAATTGTGCTATAATCGGTCACATTATTTGCTCTCCCATGTGTCAGGCGATGCTTAAACCCATTTAGGGACATATATACTACTTGCTAGTCTACAACACATGCAATTATGTTTCACATTGAATTATAATGAATTCAAAACATGCCATGAAAACAACATCCCTAGACCCTTCTTCCCTGCCTCCCCTCCAACCCTTCTGACATTTTTTATTTTCAAAAAGTAATATGGGTTTTTTTCCTCTTTTCCAACCTTTGCCCCTCTCTGTCTCCCATCTGAATTTGTATCCATAGGCTAGCTGTGGAAGTGAACATTTGCTACCGTGTATTTATGGCGGTTTAATATACTCTCTTGTCCCGGACGCCGGTCCCCTTCTCACCCCCTCTTTCTACCAAATAATTACTGCGCAACCGTTAACAGGGACATCCACCTACTGTAAGCATACAATACTCCTCCCTGTATTCTAGTGTACGCACTATAAATCGTATGATGCACCCGCCAGAAATACTCGTAGCACTAGCGTGGTGACTTTACGCTGAGTACAGTCAACACAGAAACAAAGTTACAAACCCAAATACCTTTCTTCGAGTGTTAGCCAATGTATATTATAGTGTTCCAACTGTTCAATTTTTACTTCACAGTATCTTCTATTTTCTATTTATAGTAGAGTTATAAACGTATAACCGTTTTGTTTAACTAATTATTATAATACTCGATATTCATATTATGACTTGGCTGGCTATTATACAACAGGTATTTATATAATTATCAGTGAATATACCGGTAACACTTGAATGATGATTTCTTGAGATTATGACATGAAACATAACAAATATTTATTACTATCTTTTATTTTCAAAATTATGGACTCACGATAAGATAATTCACCCTTCGCTTTATTAAAAAAAGATAGTAAAAATTGCTAATGAGAGGAGAAAATGTGGTTCGCTTATAATCATAATGTTAAACACTTAACTTAATTCCAATGTTTTCTCTTTTTATATTTACAATGAGTTTTGAAAATGGTTTATTACTATCTTTTATCAAGAGAAGGTATTGTAATCTTGAAAAAAATCAATATAAAGATTTGGTTGAATGAAGATTTATGTTTTATGTAAGCCCGAACCCAATAAGTGGATTTTACATTTCTGTTTGTCCCCATGTCTGTCTAACCTTAGCCATGAATTATAAACTGTTAAGTGGATTTTGTTCAAATTTTATCTTCAGATCTAATAGGGCTATACCTCAGGAGGTCTTTTTGATCTGAACACTAGCCTTCAAATTATGAAAAATTCACTGACGGGTAATTTTTTTTTAATTCCAAATTATTTTAAAGGCATTATTGGTTTTTGAGCAAACGTTGTTTGAAGGGTAGTTTAAAGATGGAATTTTTTTGAAAAATCAAGATATTTCGAAAATTGCTCTGAATAATTTATTTAAAATTTAAATCTAGGAATTGTGGGGTATGACCAAATATAGGCCTATTGCATACTTGTTTTTTGTGTTAAAACTCCTTTGTGGATAATTAGTTGATAGTGATTTTTCAAAAATTTGAAATATTTTTAGTCGTTCAAACGATTGAGTTCCAAATGGGTATTTATGGAGTGTTTGACATGATAAATTCCTCTCTATAATTATTTATTTTTAGCAAATATTTACCTAAGGTTAGTTTACTGATGAATAATTTTATGAAAATGTTAACTATTCGAGAAATGGCTTTAACGATTTGGTTCCCAATTGACATTTTGAGAGTGATATCATTAATAATTGTACTGTATACTTGTTTATTAGATAACATTTCGTTTGAGGGTAGTTTACAAATGAATGGGATTTTTTTCGAAAACTTGAAATATTTTAAAAATAGCTCAAGTGATTTTGTTCTAAATGTTTATCTTGGGAATGTTTGACATGACAAATAATACTTCATAGATGTTGTGAGTATCAAGCGTCCACCCTGGGATTATTACTCTAATAAATCGAATTAATATCTGAGTATTGATTATAAATTTTTGTATTGTGCTATATGCACCATGTAACGGTGTACCCATTAGGTTTTAATCTAAGTATGCAAACTTTNTTTTTTTTTTTTTTTTTTTAGAAATAGAGTTATCTTTTCAATCCTTTTATAAGTTAAATGATTTCAATGAAAGGAGAAATTTCCGGGAGTTCAAGGAGGAGGCAAAGGACTAGATACATCGACAATCTAAGTTCATTGAAAAAATGAATGTACCTTTCATAAGACCCAACACATAATAATAGTAATAATAATAATAATTGAAAAGTGACCAATTCAACGATGTTTTAGAGTAAAGTAGCCTGGATGGTTCCACTTTACTGATATACATGTAATGGAATAAATCCAACCAGTAATTATTGTTCATTCCTTTCTTATTACACTTATATGAACTGGGTTATATATATTTAATTCAATAACCAAATTATTATTAATATTGGTAGTTTCCAGATACAATATTTATTGACAAAATTCACAAAAATAATTATAATAGTTTTCTTTACATCCTTAACAACCTTCATGAAACCACTTCTGACACAAAGAGCCATTTAATCCACCTGTCTTTTGGTGATGAACTTGAAAATCTGTCCCTGCAGAAACTCATCATTAGCAACGTCATCATTATCTATTTGTTCTGATGGTGGATTTTTTTATGAGGCCTGGGAATAGGATGCGGCTCTAATTGGCCAATGGTTTAGTGTAGTACATAAAGTGTTGGAACCACTCAGTGAATTTCTCAAGCTGCAGCTAGCTATAACTGTGACAAATGAATACTATTTCTGTGGGGGCACTATCATAAAGTTCTTCTATTCAATTGAACTCAAAGAAACATAATCATGGGGGGGGGGATGAAATTTCTCCCTGGTGACATGCAGATTACAGCTGTTGAGAGGACTCCTCTCTCAGATGTTTTCAATTAGCCAACCTCTTATCTTCCTTTGAGAACTAGCACCATCGATTTATTTTTATTGGAATATGGTTAACTCTGTTTCATCTACATTCTAAGGGCTCAAAAATTGAATGTTTTTCATAAATTAAAGAACTTGCTAACATTTGGTCGGTAAAGTTCTTGTGCCTGGGCAGATAATATAGATTGTGGATATCTTAAAGGTGATTCAGGACTTTAGAAGCCAAACAACCAATCCTTTCATTTAATTTTGGTTTGTTTTAAAATAGTGTTTACATTTGTTCGTTTCAGCCAATTGATAAGCTAAGCGTCTACAATCAAACAGTGTCAATCCAATATTTTAGTTTTTAACTCTTCTTCTCAACGTTTTTCTTGAGACACTGACATTTTTACTGTTAGTAAAAAGACAGCTATTTCACTTCTATCAGCTTCATAGTCTTTCATAATCTGTTTAAAGTATCAAATTGGCTGACTAGATTCTCGAATATTTTGGACGCCATTACTGTACCTCATATAATTAAGAAATTTAATAGTCTGAAATATCTCAAAACAACAATACCCTATTAATAAAAGCGTGACAAATATTATAAATATTATTAAATTATATCATTTCAAAATTATTCATGTTGTTGACCAGATTACTTATCATAACGGCCCCCAACAATGACGATTGTTCTTATTACCTTTTTAATGCTAGCAACATTTTTAGTTGAGTGGTTAGTTTGAAATATAAAATTATCAACAATTACATAATTTGAATTTGATCAACGTAATATTGTTGAACTGTCATTCACACGAGCCCTTTGGTCAAAGAAATCTAGTTTATTTGCCCTAAATGGCCAAAGTGACGACATATTGTGAAATTCTGATACACGACGTGGGGCTAAAATAAAGGTATATGCAATCAGTCAGAAATAAAGAGTACATGAGGGCAAACCCATATTTTACTAAATATAATTGAAAAACTAAACAATATTCATTATAACCGTATTCATTATTTGTGCTTACCTTGCATTGAAGAACGACCAAAACACCTTTTGAGTCACTATTACAAGAACAAATACACCACACGACTGTCACTTTTAGAGGAATGGGTTGGACTGCATATTAGTGATATTTCCGCCATAGTACAGCTGTAACTAAGAAGGAAATCATCGTACTGCCACTTTGACTGTTTAGGCCGCTTCAATCACCCCCCCGCTACTTGTTTTTGAGGTAAAATTTCGCCTCTGCATGGTTTAATGAAAAATAATTTTTCAAATATTTTGAAATATTTTAAAAATGTTTTTAATTATTTGGCTCCAAATTGGTATCTTTGGAGTGTTTTATATGACAAATTGCAATTCATAATTTATTTATTTTTTATAAAATTCGTTTAAGAGTATTTTACAAATGCCTGATTATCAAACATTTGTAATTATTTTTAAAATAATTATAATTATTTGGTTACAATTGGAAATACTAGATGTCATTGAAATGGCAAAAAACACTGTATTCTAGGTTTGGGAATAAATATATGTTTTACGGTAATTTACAAAATGACAGATTCTAAAACAATTAGAGATATTTTAAAAATGGCCTCAACGATTTTGTTCCAAATGGGTAGTTTGGGAGTGTTTGACTTTACACATTACAATGAATACAGATTTTCTGGGTAAGAATTAAATTTTATAACCTTGTTTTAATACGCATCTGGGCTATACGCTTATGTACTAATAACGCTAATAGGTTATGAATGAGGAATTTAGAGGAAGTGTACATGTATGTGTGTTGAGAGACCATTTATGAAACCATTTATGAAGCTCTACCCTTAGTGCACCTGAATGGGATCCATTATCTCCATGTTATTGGCAGTCAAGTCTATTGCGATATTAGTCCATTAGACCATGTGTCCACCAAAGCGGGAAAGAATTTCATTAAATAGTAGTTTACTAATAAGATATTTGTGAAAATTTAATATAATTTGAAAATTGCTTCATTTTTTTGTTTAAAATATATATCTGGTGAATTTTTGGTATAACAAATAAAGTTGTATACTTTCTCTTTTGTAGAAAAATTCGTTTAAGCGTAGTTTACCGATTCAATTCAATTGATTCATTACTATCTCAGTGCGAGTGCGATGTGTATACAACCTCCATAGGTTTAACCTGGTTAACGTTTTGTGCCAACAGAGTTGCAAATGTCTACACATACAGACGACCTTGTTAGATAATATATAATATACATACATATATATATATATCCAGGTCAAAGCTGATACATTCTATAAAATTAAAATATTGCTCTGCCCTTTTCTGAAGACCGTTGGATTGGCAACTACGCTAATGGATAAAATTGTAAGGAGCGCTGTGTTTACCAGTGTCACAAGATTTGCAGTTGTATTAAGCAATCCTTATGCGTTTTCTACCATGGGGTGTAATAGGTACTCCTGCGGTGATTTACACCTTCACAGGGTATGGAGGTGCAATAGGCACTCTTACTGTGACTAAACCCGTCAAAGGTATGGATGAGAAATGGACATCGTTGATATTTTCTTAGCAATCAACAGATTGGGAGATGTATTAGGCACTGATAACCAGTTCATGTCAATCAAATGGTATGGAGTTGCAATAAGAACTGTTTCTCGATACTTACCAGTCAACAACTATGGAGTTGCAATTGTTACTGCTACTAATTTCTTATGAATCAAAAGATACGTAGGTGTAATAGGCACCGATACTGAATTATTATGAATCAACAGGTACGGGGCTACAATAGCCATTGCTATCTTATCAGTCAACTCACATGGAGGTGCAATAAGGACTGCAACGAGATTCTTATCAGTCAACTCACATGGAGGTGCAATAAGGACTGCAACTAGGTTCTTATCAGTCAACTCACATGGAGGTACAATAAGGACTGCTACTAGGTTCTTATCAGTCAACTCACATGGAGGTGCAATAAGGACTGCTACTAGGTTCTTATCAGTCAACTCACATGGAGGTGCAATAAGGACTGCAACTAGGTTCTTATCAGTCAACTCACATGGAGGTGCAATAAGGACTGCAACTAGGTTCTTATCAGTCAACTCACATGGAGGTGCAATAAGGACTGCAACTAGGTTCTTATCAGTCAACTCACATGGAGGTGCAATAAGGACTGCAACTAGGTTCTTATCAGTCAACTCACATGGAGGTGCAATAAGGACTGCAACTAGGTTCTTATCAGTCAACTCACATGGAGGTGCAATAAGGACTGCAACTAGGTTCTTATCAGTCAACTCACATGGAGGTGCAATAAGGACTGCAACTAGGTTCTTATCAGTCAACTCACATGGAGGTGCAATAAGGACTGCAACTAGGTTCTTATCAGTCAACTCACATGGAGGTGCAATAAGGACTGCAACTAGGTTCTTATCAGTCAACTCACATGGAGGTGCAATAAGGACTGCAACTAGGTTCTTATCAGTCAACTCACATGGAGGTGCAATAAGGACTGCAACTAGGTTCTTATCAGTCAACTCACATGGAGGTGCAATAAGGACTGCAACTAGGTTCTTATCAGTCAACTCACATGGAGGTGCAATAAGGACTGCAACTAGGTTCTTATCAGTCAACTCACATGGAGGTGCAATAAGGACTGCAACTAGGTTCTTATCAGTCAACTCACATGGAGGTGCAATAAGGACTGCAACTAGGTTCTTATCAGTCAACTCACATGGAGGTGCAATAAGGACTGCAACTAGGTTCTTATCAGTCAACTCACATGGAGGTGCAATAAGGACTGCAACTAGGTTCTTATCAGTCAACTCACATGGAGGTGCAATAAGGACTGCAACTAGGTTCTTATCAGTCAACTCACATGGAGGTGCAATAAGGACTGCAACTAGGTTCTTATCAGTCAACTCACATGGAGGTGCAATAAGGACTGCAACTAGGTTCTTATCAGTCAACTCACATGGAGGTGCAATAAGGACTGCAACTAGGTTCTTATCAGTCAACTTACATGGAGGTGCAATAAGGACTGCTACTAGGTTCTTATCAGTCAACTCACATGGAGGTGCAATAAGGACTGCAACTAGGTTCTTATCAGTCAACGTTTACGTGAGTGGAATAGACACTCCTACTCAGTTATTACCAATTAACAGTTACAGAAGGGCAACAGGCACTCATACTAGGTTTTAATCAGTCAACAAGCATGGAGGTGTAATAGGCAATAATACTCGGTTCTTATCAGTCAACAGGATTGTAGGGGACCCACTTAGGTGGTTGGATGGTCTGAGGCATCCTAATCACATTAGAATATACTGGCGATGAAGGGAAGATAGAGGTTTGATCCCGGTTGCGTCAACTGAAGTTGTTTTTCCTAAATGGTTTTCCACTCCTCTCTCTCTTCACGCAAATTAAGGTACATTTATTCTATATTCACCCCTCCTCATTCCTAACACATTCAAACAATTAACATACAGGCATACACCCAAATTGGGTACTAAGATGTTGTACTAAAAAAAGGTAGGGTGGTGTATAAGGCACCGCTACTCGGTTCGTATTGATCCATTGAGAGAAAAAAAGATTATCTCGCATATATTTTTCACTTTCTCTGTAATAGTGTTTAATAATATAATTTAATTCTCATGGAATTATTAACAATATTAAACAATTTTTTAAATGTTTAGTTACCTTTGACAGCTGGTAATTAAAGTATTGCGATCGTCGAATAAATTGAGCTTAGATAATGATAGAACTGAAATCAAAAATGTTATTTTCACACTGGCATCTGTCTGTCTACCTGTCTGTCAGTCTGTCTGTACCTCGGGTTAGAGCCGAAACTGTTTTATGGATTGGGCTAAAACTTGGTATCTGGGGTTTCCATAAGGTCCCTCCGAGGGGTTTTTGGAATTCTAATTTAAGGGTAGTTTACTGAATGACAAAAAGAGACAAACATTATTTTATTGAAATTCGCTATAACGATTTTGATTTAAATTTTATATCTAAACACTGTTTATTATTATAAACAAAATATCAATTCTCATTTTCTCATGAAAATAATTTTGAAGGTACTTTACATAGGAGTAATTTTCCTATTTCATTATTTCTCCGCAACTATTTGAGAAACTAGATAACGTATAGTAGTAAATTTGTAGTACTATTAAAGATAAAAATCTCTTATTTGAGATATATTTATATCAAACCAATAATCTCTGAGCTATAAGTAAATATA
The DNA here is from genome assembly GCA_902141375.1 of Timema poppense. Taxonomy (NCBI): domain Eukaryota; kingdom Metazoa; phylum Arthropoda; class Insecta; order Phasmatodea; family Timematidae; genus Timema; species Timema poppense. The sequence continues at coordinate 90,379 of CABFOV010000017.1, read as the reverse complement.
TATACTATTTAAATCAGGTATTTGGAAATGAATTTGATAAATATTCTCTTTGGTGGACAAATATGTTTAACTTTTCTCAGTTTTTCTGTAAATGGTATTAGTTCCTAAGATCATAGAGTGATTAATTAACAGCGTCTATGATTTAATATATGGTCATTGGTGTAGTGTTTCTACAACAATGTATAGACCTAACATTTCGTTTCACTAATATTAGTTTTTTTTTAGTAAATTTCTATTTTAATATAAAAGTGGGAAAAATTCTTTGTGAAGCACCGTTTCAATCATCTGTAATATATTCCCACACCACTTCTGATTAATATGTATATACTCGGTTTGTTACACTTACTCTTTTATAGGTTGTAATAATATACACTATTCAATTATTTTCCTAAATATTAAATAATCATATTTTATGCTAAGTTGACTTAACAATAAATATTATTGTTATTGTGATATTTGCTTATATTTATATCCAAAACAAATGTTTTATTTCAAATACTAATGTAATATTAAATATCAATGGAACAATTCTTAATTATAAACATGTTTATAATTATTTAGATTTTCAACACTCAGCTGGAATAATTTTAAATTTAAAAATCAGTAATATATTTAGCCATAAGTCATATAACTTTGATTAAATTTTAAAAATATAGATTTTCGAAAATCTATATCTTGGAACATTTATTGTACTAAACAAAAAATAATTTCAAATGAAACTAGAAAATTCTCTAAGACGTTAGATTACTCTATAATTGGTCTAAAATATTTCCCCGACAAAAATTGTGATCTTTTAAAATGTTTCTATTGAGACAAGAATCACTTATAAACTTGAGTTTTTTTCAATAACTTCTTTATATAGCTTTCAGCAGTTTTACCCGTTCTTCGCATGATTAAGCAGCTCCAAACCAATGTAAAATTATAATTTTCAATATGCGGTTGCCCAATATTTGATAGTTCTTCGTTATACAATCCTGGATAATTATACTAATCACACACTAATAATGATAGGTAATAAATTAAAATAAAGTAAGTATTTTAGACGAAATGTTACCTTGTTCACAAATAAGGTGCACATACAAATGCATCCCATTTTCAACTTAATATTTACCAAAGCAGGATCATAAAATAGGATAAACTATCTAATTAATATTGGTACAGAAAAATTTGGGATAAAAGACCATCACACTTCACCAAAGAGCATAAAAATGTAATATCCTCTGTTACAGAAATATATGGAATAATATTCATCATGGCTTTCCAAAGAACATCACAGTTCACTGAAGCAAGTTTACAGAATTTGTTTGTTTACATTGTTATGTCGCTACTAGTTAGATTCTAATTTATCCCCTTTGTTTGGATTTATTATCGCAGTATGAATCTATTCCCTTTAAGATAATATTAAGTTTGTGTACTCTTTAACTTTTAGATTTTCCTCGTATTCCTATACAAAATTCAAATTTTCTACCATATTGAGATGTTCGTTCTTTCTATTAACTATTTAACGCCCCCTATTTTTATATTCCAAATTTTCCAGCCTTAAGGTTTACTGTGGAGAATTCCATTTAAAAACTTTTTTTTTCTTGCCAAAAAGAAGATTTTATATTAATTTTGGAAATATTTTAAGCGACTAGTCCTCTTCACCCCTTTTCAGGCCCCTTTCTAAATAGAAAATATCTAGCTTTTTTTTATTATTGAAGTAGTCCTTATATATTCCTGGAGATTTCGAATGTTTGCCTCACCTAAAATGTATTTTTTATTTTTACTTAACACCTTTTTTACTTATTTGGACTGGTACACCTAACTTCTTGCCGAGTATTAGTTTTATACCACACATAAAGCTGGTTGTTTCTATTAGTTTCAGAAATTGTAATCAGCTCTACCATTAAAATATCTCCTATTGGGAAAGCTTGAATTTTAAGACAAATATGGTTATCTGGAGATGTCTTTCTAACTTTCTGCTAAATTTAAAATTCCATCACACCTAAAATAAGTTTTATTATGTTCCCATCTAACCCTCTCCTTGTTTCCCAAAGTCACAATTAAAAATGTAATACTTTCAGGTCCTATTATTAATCTGCAGTGATATTTTTAACTGCCTGGCAAATTTATTTTCTACCACATCGAGAAGTAAATGTTTACTTTTATTTGTTGGAAATTTGAGCGTCCCATCCCTTTTCTCCAATTAATTCTTTGAAATTTCAAACTTTAATATTTATTTGGTTATCTGGAGTTGTCTCTCTACCTGTCTAACAAATTTTAAATTTATACATCATTTGAAAAGTTTTTTTCTAATTATAGGCCCCACCCTTTGCAGAACACAATTTTGAAATTTTCCAATATTAGATTTCTGATATTTCTGATTTAATGGTTGAGAAATACCACTACCTTCCTTCCAAGAAAAATTTCAAGCATCCGTGCCCAAGGATTGGGGAAATATGATGATGAATTCGTCAGTGAGTCCCACAATTTTTGCCGTTCCCCACCCTCTTAAGGAAAGAAATTCGAAAATATCTCAAACTCACATAATTCCAGAAATAAATCTTCATTTTAAACTAAAGGCTCTGTGTTTACTGGTTCAAGAGATATATCGATGAATTTTGAAAACTAACAACCTTCCATTCCCTCCCTTAAAGATAAATTTTTATATTTAAAGACTTATTTGGTTATCTGTAGCTGTCCTATTACCTGCTTGCCAAATTTCCATTTTATAAGACACTTATTAGTTTAATCCCCCCCTCCGTTCCCCCCCATTTTTTTCTGGGGCCTCATCTAAAAATTTAAGGCTTTCAGACTTGATTATTTGGAGTTATCTCTTTATCTCCTTGCCAAACTTCAATTTTATACCTTATCTAAAAATTCGTTTATTTTAATAATTATAGTCACCCCCATCCCCCTCAATTCCTGGGTCTTAATATATAAATTTACCGTTTTTAAATTTTTCTTGTTGTATGGCAACATTTCCTTTTCCTTCATTCCCAAATTTCAGGTTTTAAACTCCTCTTGGAGTGGGTTTTATTTTCAGGGCATATAGAACTTAAGCTTTATGTATATAGAGAGAGATAAAGATACAAGACAAATATTTAAATTTGATATTTAAATTCCCGTGTTTGTGAACTCCATTATTATTTTGATTTCGTTTTCAAACGATGAACTTAATAAAGTTTAGTGATGTCCATGCCCAAATCAAGCAATACACGAATATTCTTGTTAGACTAAAAGGTACTAGACTGGCTGTTTGCAAACCCATTCTAAAGACACCTTCTCCCTTCCTATTCAATGTTATAAAGTTAAACAATCGCTATGGTTTCCGTAATAGTTTTGTTAACACAACTAGTCCTTACTTGAACCAATAGAAGTTCATATTGGTTCACTTAGATGTGAAATCCAGTAAGCGAGAGAGACGCTAGTACGATAGAGAAGGAGCATGTAAGGTCGCCCTCATTTAAAATGGCTTATCATTAAATGCTACTATATAGGCTAGCAAACACATTGGTTAAGTAGGGTAAACGAGAGGGGAAGGAGGAAGACAGAGAGGGTATGCTCCCAAATGGCGGAGTAGAAACATAATTTAGTGGACATTTTGATATACAAACAATCTTTAATGAAATTCTTGTCCTTCATTAATAACACATTATCCTCTTCCTCCCTCCTTCTCACCCCCTCTACACCCATCCCGTTCTTTTTGAACCATCAAGGGGAGGAGGTGAAATGGTAGGGGATATTTTCAGGGCAGGCGTGAATTTACAACCTTTCATGGACGTTGCACGGATGACTCCAGCCAGTCGCCCACCCACTCGGCTCTTCGTTTATTCCCCATACTAACCAGTGCCCCCCCTTTTCCCCTACCCATGAAATAATTTGGGGGCTGTATGAGGTTGAGGAGAGAATTAGATAGGTTTTAGAGGCGCAAAAGGGGTTTTGGCTGTATGAGTAAGGGTGAAGCGGAAAGGGGACTAGCCCTTAGTGACCTCAGCCTGTGACCTTCACTGACCCGATGTCACCGCTAGTTAACCTTTTGCTAGTGGCTAGGAGAAGGGGGTACAGTGGGGAGGGTGGGCGTTCAAACAAGGTGCAAGGATCTAAAGGCTTCTTCCCTAATCACCGATAATTGTGTTTGTAGTATCTGAATGCTTTTTCCTAGGAGAGGAAATATTAATTTTAGATTATAGAAGAGGAGTCATCCGGTTTGAAAACCTAGTTTTTAATCGCACAAGTAACTATTTTTGTGCAATCATTGTTTGTCTATTTACTCAATAGCCTTAATGGATTTTGCTAACAAACTTTTAGAGGTTTCAAAATGTGCGTAATATATCATGGAAAATACAGTATTATAAATTTTATTTTGCACCATGTCTTACTACCCGTCCAGGATATTCACATTTATTTACTCTATGCATTAAGAAGGAGAAATATCTAATATAAAGTAAATATTCCCACATATACGTGAAGATAGTGTAAGGATATTTATTAAAAAGGCTACTGGATGTAAACATAGCTATTTTAGAAAACAAGATTGTTCTATAGGGAAGGTTTTACCACTCATACCAAAATGTATGAATAATTTATGAGCAAATGAAGATTTCAAACACTAATTATTACGTAAGCTATTAATAAATAGATCCATTACAACTATATTTCTTCTTATATTAACAATTAAAATGAGAAAACTATATTTATAGATTCTAATTCTCTCAAGCCGTAATAAATTCTGAAATATAGAAAAAAATTGAAGCTCTAGCTTGCAAATAATTATATAAAATGTTGTGATTGAACTATCAAAATATATATAAGTAAACTAAAGAACTGATCACTATTTATAAAATCACAAGACGAGAACGTATGCTTGACAATTGACTTTAATAATTGTCATAAATACTTATTTCAGAATATGAGGCATTTTTATATTGATAAAAATATAATTATGAATTCATCAAAGAAGTCAATCTTTCAACATAATTTTATTTGTATTTAGTTTATGAACAGAGTTAATAATTCATCAAATAAAAGTAGTCTCAGGCGAATAGAAACCAAAAAGTTTTTAAAAATTTCGTTTGGTTGAATACGGTGGTAAAAGCTAATATTTATAACAAACATTATCAAATTTATGTTGACAAACTTTGCTGCAGGCAAGGTATCACTAATGTCACAAAGATTCTAGAAATATCTTGTATATAAGCAAGAAATATGGCAGAAAGTTCCCAAAAGATGAGAGAATTTTGACGGAGAGATACCAGAAAATTCCAAAGGGATTATAGAAGTATGCAAGAGAGATAGGACAGAAATATGCCTTAGATATTCCAGAAAGATGTCAAATAAATGCAATAAAATCCAGAGAGGTTTGGTTCTGTGCGTGGCAAGGGTAGTACTAAGGCATGCAAGACAGACAGACAATATTAAAAAATTAAATAAATCGGCCAACATATGTATTAAGGTTTTCTATATCTTCTCCTAATAATTTAAAGCTTTCTATTCACTAATTTTGTAAAATTATATGCTAATAATATGGTTTTAAAAAGTTGATCATTTAGAATATAAATTATTAACATTTCGGGTCTCGTGATTTAATATGAAAATCCATGAATATGATTATTTATATTATTCTTAGCATTGTAGACCAACCAGCGTGGGTTAATCACTCTCAATACTATATGGAGGGTTTGGGTTCGAGGACCACCCAAAACTTTATGAGGGTAGTTTTATAACCGATTCAAGAACCAGTCATTTTGGAGCTTTTATTCATCGCCATACGACTCGCAGTCCAAGTAGAAGTGATGTGCTGTTTATTACACTACGGCTTAATATTCATCCCGCATTTAGTTACACCACTGGGGTAGGAATGGAACAGTAGAGTGTAGAGGAACTGTACCTACATTTGAGTGATGCGAGATCAAAAAATCAGACAACGGCTACCCTGTCACCAGAAAATTGGTATGAATTAGCTTGACTCTTAGTCGACGTGCCTACCTATACATGTTAGATATTTTAAATAAATATTAAACTAGAATTAAAATCTACTTTGTACTATTTGTAGTAATATAAAAATAAAATTGTAAATTAAGAACATTATTTATTTAAACTTCCCAAAAAAGCTATAATTTATTTAAAAATCATTTTATTTTATGTCGCGTCTTACTACCTATTCGATTTATAAGCAAACAAATATGTATCCAAATAAATTGAATTATATTCTATTATTTTTGGAAAAGTCAACTTTAACAATAAAATGAATAAATGTTTCTTTAAATAATTTTTATTTAGAAACCTTATGACTCTATGTCAATTTTATAAATATGATGAAGTTTGGACTCATAATACAAACTTTGTTATTTATTCACCAAGAGGCAATAAACTAAATGTGTTTTATTACCATCGATGAACAAGACATCCTTAGATTACTACATAAAATTGTATAAATAAATAATCTATAACTCATTTTATTAAATATAGTCTAAATTTCTATCCTATCCCATGTATTTGTTTTTTTCTAATAAGACTTTGATAAGAATATTCTGATATTCCAGTTAATTGTGTTAGCACAAGTTTATTCCTATCGTGATTTTACTTTATTAAAAATATACAGTAAGATAAGTATAAAAAACTTAATTTACGGGTATGTGGTTTAGGACTTCAACCTCATATCTTGGTTTCCCATTGACGGTGAGATTGGGATTTAAGTCCAGCCTCAATTCATTAAATGTTTGTACACTCTTTTTTCACAAAAAACCATTAAATTCCACCTTCCACATACTTAGACCATTCCTCACTTTCTGTGATATTAAGACGAATAATAAGATGTGGTGCACAAATATACTTTTAAAATGTTCCTTGGTCATCTAGGCATACCATACATTTATTAATAAAAAGATTGAATAATTATATTTACTGATGATTGATAGTTAATACTCAAACAATACAATTAATTTTAAACTTTAGTGTATTAATAGCAATGAAGACATAATTTTAAATATTTAAGAGCTGATCTTCAAGTTTTGAAAACAAAATGTAAATTAAAACATATGTCTAATAAATTGTTTCGCTTTTAATCAAAACAAATATATGTTAGTTTAGTAAAGTATGTTAATTATTATGATAATTCGTTTGATAAGTATATTAGCACAAATTTAAGGTGTTCAGTTTCGTTTTTGTGCCAAATTTAAAATTTTCAAAATGTTTTATAGTAATGTATTTTTGTTTAGTAATTTCGTTAGAAACATTTTACCGAACACATTAAATATGATATTCTAAATTATGTCTTAACGCTATACGCTCCTATCCTAATAAATGCATTGGCTTAAGTTGATTTTATAATGTTGCATCTTTATTAGCAGTAGGCTATGTTAAATTCGATAAGTGAAGATCTAAACTAGATATAACTAATTCTTTACTGTCATACACTGTAAATAAATATTTTAAACATATCATTGATGAAATGCATAGAAAATTAGTATCTCATACAAGAAATATATAGTATAGTAGGATTTATGTTCTATAGTGGGAAAATATGTAGAATATGTATTCAAAATTTACCTTTATTTTAATCATAAAATGTTGTTTCTTAGTTATTACTCTACTCACATCGATGGCATGGTATATATAGAACGAACTACCAGCTATACGGAGATACGTGCTCAAGTTCTGGTAACTTTTACTAAGGACGTTTTATCATGAATAGTTTCCCACACTTCATTAATACAAATGTAAATACGTTTACTATAAAGTCTACCTTCCTGATCCCTACCTCAAGAGTGAAACTAGGTGGAAAGTCTCAACTGGCTCTAGGACACAATACACAAAGAAGAGCTATATTTTTTTTTATACTTTAAGGTAAATTTGTTCATATTTATTTTAATATTAATACTTTTGAAGATTTTAACACTTCTGATTGTTTTACTATGGGCCATTAGAACATATTAATAATAACAATTAATTGATATCTTTATTTAATTATACGTATACTATTTTATTTTACCTTATATGACGAAATCAAATTTAGGGTGTTGGGAAACAAGATGATTAGTAAGATATTTGGTCCAAAAAGGGCTGAGGCTACTGGGGAATGGAGGAGGTTACATAATGAGTTATATATCCTGTACTCTGTACAAGACTTTGTTAGGATAATAAAGTCACGTAGATTACGGTGAGCAGGACATACAGTGTGAATGGAAGATTCTATAACCTTGTTCAGGGTACTGACTAGAAAACCCAATGGGAAAAGACCATTAGGAAGCCCTAGTTGCAGATGAGAGGATAAAATTTGAATGGATTTGAGAGAGATAGGATATAATGAGGTTGACTGGATTGAGATAGCTCAAGATAGGGATCAGTGGCCTACATTTTGTAGTACAGCAGTGAACTTACGAATTCCTAATGACACAGAGTAAGTAAGTAATACTTCCAGTTAGATTAAATACAAATGAAATTACTATTTTTAAAATTTGTGTTATTTCAAATTATAATATCGAAAATCGACTTTGGATTTTAAACCTATATAACCAAGTGGTTTTGACAATTGGTTATGCATTTCAACACTTTATGTCAATCATTTCCACTATAAACTTAAAAATTTGAACCCCCTCAGCCTAATTGATATGGATTTTAGAAATAAACTAGCTTGCTGAATTAAATAACATATTAGTTGACAAAAATCTTTATAATAAATGTATATAGATTAATAAAGTTACCTTTATAAAAGGTGAGATATTACAATATAATAAAGTTGAAATAAGAGTTATAACAAAACTGTAGTTGGGAAAACCTCATTTTGAATAGTATATCTCTATTAATATTATATTTAAACAAATATTTATTTTATAAACATGTTTTAAAATAACATATTATGAATCTCAAATCATATTAACATGGACAAATTCTCCAAAATACCATTAAATTAAAAAGTAACAATGTTTATCGATCGAAAATTAAAGTAAGTGTGTGTTCACATATCCTTCATACTGATAAAAGAAGATCGTTAATATATAATTATTTTTTAGATAAATTTCTGTTTCCAATCTATGGTTTGGGTCACTTTTTATTCAAATCATATATGTTTCTATTACCAGCTGGCTAAGCATGACTTAGCTTCACATGCCTTATAGCTTAACTTAAGACTAGGACAGGCGTAACATCCAGTCCCCGGCCGTGAATATAGCAATGTGAAAGGATAAACCCATATTTCATCAAATGATACATTTTTCGGCCACGCCGGGAATCAAACCCAATACGCTTAGCTTAGTAAGTAGATATTCTACTGACTGAGCTAATGAGTAGAATGATATATATATGTATATATATGTCACTATTATAATATATCTTTAGGACATATTGAATGTGAAAAAGATAAATACTTTGGAACATAATAATCACCACCTATTTCTCTTAAGATTGGTCTAGATGTAGTTCAGGTATATTAAGTATATAATAGGTTTCTTACTGTGTCAAATAAAACCTAGCTCCAGAGTGTCCATAAACGTGATAAGAAAAGCTCATTACTACTACTATTAATACTAGAAATACCTATTTTATGGCCCTTTTGTAAATGAGAATTTTTCATTAAGCTAACTTTGATCTCAAATAGTTTCAGAGATATAACCCAAAAACTCAATTTTTATTTAAATTAATGTTAATTTTTTATAGATTATTTTCCCTGTGTATAGTGTTAGTTTATATATTTTTTAAATATGCTTATAAAGAAATAGCAAAATTTAACTCCATCGCTGTGCTAAATTATTGATGATGTAGACAATATTCTGAGCGTACAGCAATCTTGTATAGATAAAGGTTAGTGACAGTTTTGTATGAATTTGAGATTCTAGAGATGGTAAATGTAGGTTAAACAAAATCAAGTTTCTTAATTGTGCCAATTGGTCTTTTCCCATACATTGACGCGTCGTTAATGCCACTATTCTCGTAATTTCCACAGGCTCAGATCGTAGGACGAATAAATTTTATAAATAGTTTTGACCATCTAAGATATTGATTAAAATCTTTTTTCACCTAACATTATAACGAAACTAATTTGTTTTGGATAGTTAGAGTTAATTGAATCTTTCACTTATCAAAGGCCTAGAAATCTTTTTCCAGTGACCCACATTGGTGGGCTCATGGAATAAGCATCCAGCTCAGCTATTATGGTTAGCAGATGATGTGAAGATTGGGTTTCGAGCTCAGTCACAGTTTTTTACCCCTCAATGCTTTTGAAGTCTATTACAAGACTAATGAGCTTCATTCCTCATCCATACAACATTAGTTTGAAGAGTGAAAAGCCCATATATGCTGTAATGTAGTTAAAAACTAACCCAATAGTGTTTGTAATCAACAGCACACTCAGGTGTTAGTCAAAACTCATTTTGAAACATAAAGTTTGGAAATAATATCATTTGCTTTAAACTCAGTCGGCAATTCCCAACATTTTCCTAGGTTTTTCCAAAGTGACTGTACAATATTTTTTCAGTTCCTGGTGATGAAAAATACTAATAAAACTGTATCACTCTGAGAGAAGTAAATCCACCCCCATTAATTCAGACCTATTTATAATTCCTTGTATAATCATACTTTTTCTTAGATTTTTGCTCTTTTTTTGCCTCCCTTCCTTGGGTAAAAAGAGGGGGGTCGCTGCTGGAAAGGGGGTGGTTGTCTAACTTGTCTATTTCCTTACACCCGGGGGTATGAAAAATAATTACGGGGCTCAACTTAAGTCCATCGTTCTTTGTAGAAAAAAAACCTTTCCCCCTTCAACCTATCCCCCCTTTCTATTTGACTGGAGGGGGTTGTGAGGTGAGGTGAGGGAGAGCAGGCGGGGCAAAAGGTTACAGAGGAAGCAGCAGCAGCAGATGAGACGAAGGAGGCAGCATTGAATAAATGATGGTGACGTATAAGATGTAGTTAAGTATGTACCCGTAATGACCTATCTTGAAAATTGAACGAGTTTTTGTCACCAAGGCAACTTCCATGGAATAATAAAGGAGATGCCATGGACTAAAGAAATATGGAAGGGATCTGGGCAACGAAACGACCGGGCTTTAGACACCTTTTTACTTTACTTTTACAAACTTTGATGATTGTTTACAAATTGTTTTTAACTTTTAGTAGGAAGCAGGAACTTCTCATCAATATAGGGGCATTTTTCTTGACAAGTTTAGGTATAGTGTTTATTAAAAGGAGGAAAAATTTAACAGGTTTTAAATCACGCCATCAGTATCGGTAGTTATTATTTTTCATTTATCTCGTTAACTATTATTATTATTATTATTATTATTATTATTATTATTATTATTATTATTATTATTATTATTATTATTATTATTATTATTTACTTACGCTAATGTGTAATGGTAGGGTGATAGTGAGATGAAATGGAGGACCTACAGTTTAACGTGGAATCCGAACCACGGTAAAGGCCTGGCATTCCCCAGATTCACAAGATGTCTTGTCAGAGGCGTTAACTATTGAAAATTGTTTAAAATATCAATGATTTATTACATGTTGTATTCCTAAATAATAAGAATGAGGTACATGTTAACTACTTCCCTTTCACATTGCAATTATTTTAATATTTTATATTTTTAAACTAGCAGTTTTGAATAACTTTAGTTATTAATTCTCCTTAATTAAACTTATTGATATGCTGTATTTAATCTCAAATGATAATCATAAAAAATGAGAGGAATATAGAGATACTGCACCAAGGGCTCAAGTTGACACTAGAGACTTCGATTACGTAAATAAACACAATAGGAGAGCACTTGAAAGTAGAAGATATAAATCCATTTTGACATTTTTTTTTTTAATTTTTAATTTTAAATTTTCTTATACATTTTTCCTGACATTTTATTTTACTATACATAAGGACTTTTTCTTCTCTGTTCATTTTACAATATGCCTTCTATATAGTTAATCTAAAATTTTTACACATAAACTTTATGGAATATAAACATAGGCTACTACTAAAATTACTTGTCCTGTTATTGATCATTACCAATTTACTTCGAACTATGCCTGTTAGTAGCTCTGTCTACTATATATCAATACCATTATTTAATTTATGATAAGTTATAACTATACTTGTTCCTCTTTCCCCATTGAAGTAATTTGCTGTATACTTTTTTATTTCTTTTGATATGCCTGACTTGGACTTAAATCTAACTTCCTAACTTATTCCTAGTGCCGTCGTCTACACAATCAGTTTATATCTTTTCTTGTAGGGATTCCCACTTTATTTTTATTTTCTGGTCCTTTTCTACCGTGGCCAGTCGACATCCCTGGAGTACTCGATAGCTCCAGCCCAGTATCACTAGTTTAATGTAGCAAGATACCAAGCCAATACATAGAGTAACACCAGAACACAATCCAGTATTTCCTAAAACGGCCTATTGTGTCAGCCAAGATAATGAACATTGCTACAAGTTAGAAAATTGACACGCTCACGTAGTGAATTTGACGTAAAGTACCAATGGTTAAATACAACCGGCATAGCCCCGGGAAACTCATATAACTCTAGCATATTGTATAAACAATCCTATTATAAGAAAATAGGACTATTCCCGCTAGTGAAGCTAGCTTGACCCTATTAAGTTAGATTAGAAAGGTATCAGACCTATCTATCTGCTACGATCATAAATGGACCGGCCAAATATATAGGGACTTTTCCATTTCAGGGTTCTAGGCTTTGACTTAACATGGGCTGGCAGACAACCAATTGGTCTTAGACGGAATCATGAAAAACAAAACAATACGAGGATTAAAATGAATAAAGAGGGCATTGTACTGCCCCAAAGAGTAATCAGCCATGAAAGTTAGTTTAATTCGAGCCCCACCAGAAGGACAGAAACAATCCACAAGTTGAACACCACAAACAGGTGAACAAGACAAGTTACATAACATATAGAACGCGAGCCATTCCAGATGGGCAGATATGACCCACAAGTTGAGTACCACAAACCGGTGAACAACACAAGTTAAATAACATATAGAACGTATGCCATACCAGGTGGGCAGAAATGACCCACAAGTTTAACACCGCAAACTGGTGAACAACACAAGTGAAGCACTCAGATCCCCCAAGATATGCAAACCTAAACTTAACTAGGTATAACCACTAAGCCTGGAAAAACCTAAACAGCCCCTTTCCCGTCTGAAGGCCCTGCTGACTAAAACATAATTCATGCAGGCTAAGGAATGAGACCCACCCCTAATCAAACCGCTGGTCTTAATTAAGGGCCAAGCAGAAAACATGTGATGTGAAAGATCACTTATGGCATGTACACCAAGTCATAAAAAGGCTAACTTAATAACATACATAATAACCAAGAGATTGACTAATACTCTCGAAAGGCACGGAAACTATCTCTAATGCTGCATGCTGGCAATTGTGCCACATACTCCCTGCAAATTTGAATGTTCAAATGTTACGGCGTTCTTCTTCCGTCTATCTGGTCTGTCCGTCAGCAGCATCGTCATGACCACTGAGTTCTGTAGTTTGGACTGGAAGAAGAGACGTTGAACGTGCAGACCATTAGACTGGTGCTGTGTTACTGTGTTTTGTTCTGAGTGAACCGTGGAGTTTTATAGTGGCTGAATGTGATGAACCATAGGAATGGAAGAAGGGGGGAGACACCCCTCTACTTTGAAAATATCACGTAGGCACCAGCCGCAGAAACCACGCGCTGGTCGGCCACGCCGAACTTAGGTCAGTTGTTTAGATTGCTCGGGAGAGTCAAGTGCAGTGTTAGATTGACTGTGAGAGTAGTTAACTCTTCTGATGGAGCCATTCTTGTTGAATTTTGTTCCCGATGCGTGGTATGTAACACATGTAGATATACATATATAGATCTGTATACATAATTAAAGAACTATAAATCTATATTTTTTGAGCAATGATTATCAGCAGCAGATTTAGGTAGTAGAGAGCTGGACTGCTTAGCCTTTTACAATACCATATCATAGGCTAAAAAACATAATAATAAATGAGCTTAATACAATTATTTATAGTAAGAAGTACATTTAAGAAATAAAATGGGTTTTTATGAAGTATTTACAGTTAACCAGATTTAATTTCAACTTTGATTTAAAATTATAATAAATCTTATTGAAGTTTAAATTTATAAAATAATAAACATATTTTGGGGGTAAATGTTCAACTATTGGTTAATATAATTTTCAGGTAAACTAATTATTAACAAACTAATACAAAAATATATCGTGAAATTAGAAAAGCTGCTAAGTTTTACAAGATGACACCCTTTAATGTACAATTTTTTATTTATAAATTCTAATTTAATTTAAAAATTTAAGTATTCTGAAAAGACCCATTATATGAATAATACATTTATATTAATGTAAAAGGAATGTGAAAACATTCTTATATTATTTCTTAATACAACTATAGTAAATAAAATTTATTGAAATAAACTACTTTTATTTTACAGCTGGTCTATAATGTGTTTATTTGTCGCGTTAAGTCACCACAAAAAGATATAGTTCTAGTTTAGCAAAATTATATGCTTATGGCTGTGTATTAAAACAAAATAATTAACTTGGTATAAAATAACTAACACAAATTAATATATTTTACATATTTTAAACATAAATAATGTTGGTTCTTTTTTCATGTAATATAAATCAAGGCTTTTATCATTGTAAATGACACATGACTCATGTCACATGCACCTATATAAAATGATCATGATCTCAAGAATAAGAAACAATTTAATGTTGACAATACCAAAGTCTAGTAGAAGAAGAATATATTTGAGTGACATTATATTCAGACGTTTCTTTCATTTGATGAGGTGTCTGAACGTAAAATACAAGGAATAACGGTGAAATAAAGCAGACCCTAGCAAGAGCAATTAAGGTGGCTGACACGTTTTCTACTTGATAAAAACTGTGCGCAGTTTCATGTGATATGATCTAGATTGACATTTATACGCAGTTTTGCTTTAATATTTCTGTCTTTGTCCCAATTCTTACCTTACAAGTTTTTCAATTTTATTTTTTTAATAAACGTTTTCCTTCGACTTTAGGAAAATATGAACTTTTTAAGTATATGATATTAATTAAGAAAATAAATTTTAATGAACATATAGGCCTAGATGTATCTATTAAATAATAGTAATATCATATTTAATACTTATTTTAGTTACAAAATGATCTTTACTATTTAGTATAAATATTTTTGTATTTAAAAAATTAATCTTAGTTATATTATTGATGGAGTACTCATACACTATTTATCTGGCCATAAGTAGATTAAAATAATATTCTATATAATTAATTAATATATGTATTCATTAAAAACATGTTTTAAGTGCACATATAAGATTATTGTATATAATATATAATACTACATTACTATATTACAATATATATTACAATACTACATTATATATATATAAACTATGATAATATAATATATGTCACTTTCTCTCTATCTCCTTCCATTATATATATATATACATGTAAGTACTGTACATACAGATACATGTTTATACGTAAATGTGTATAAATACATATGATATATACAAATTTAAACATGTATAGAAACCTTTAAACGCATATATAAATGTATACATATGTGTATACATAAATATAAACACATATATATGTTTATATTAATATGCGCATAAAAATACATATTTTTATATGTATATATACACATATATATGTTTATATATGCACATATACACATATAAGTACATATGTGTATATAAGTTTATATATATCTATATAAATTTATACAGGTGTATGTATATAAATAATATAAGTAAAATATATGTATATGCATATATACATACACACTTTATATCTAACTATTGAAGTATTAGCATTGAATAGTAAATCAATTAATTAAATTATTGTTTAAGTATTAACATCTATTGCCTTCATTCTTAGCTTAGTTAATTTTATTTTAATCCTCACATAAGCAATAAGGGACATATTTGGGAAAATATTATTCAAAGAAATAATGTTATTAAGTAACTAGATTTCATAAAGTTATATTAAAAGTGAGTTTGCAATTTTATAAGGATTTTATAATTAATATATCTACGATTTTAAACACAATTGTTAATGTAATTGAAGAATATAAAATATAACTTGGTCCTGTGATATTTGTAATGTGCTTTAATGATTCTATTATTTAAGTTATATTGCCATACTATATTTTTAAAACATGAATATGAAACATTCCAAATTTACTATGCCATGTTTAGATCACTTGGTTCGTAAATTGGTATGCGGAGAGTATTAATTCTCTCACGATATAATTAAAATTTATTTAATGACTATCTCTGGCCAATAATTAATTTTCATTGTTTTATTCATACTTGGATTAAAATTAATATTTCTTTGTGGCATAAATTAAATATGATAGATTTGTTCCTATGACCCATACAAATAAGACATGGACACTCAAATTTTTTAACTACCTAAAATGAATCCTTATCACATAAATTACTAGAATATAGAATCGATCTAACTCATAAGAATGTATGCATAATCATATTTAAAACATATTAAAATTATAATTTATCATCTTTAAAAACTAAACGAAAATGTGTATCATAAGTTAATTTCAAAACATTTATACCAAACTTGGTATACATGAAAGCTCTTTTATAATATCACATTAATCTATACAGATGTTTCTCTTAAAGAGACTATAAATTGTTTCAGTTGTGCTAGAACTAACATTTTTTATTAAAAAGGTTCAAAAATGCATCATGCTACTTTTATTACTTCGTGTTTCATTATTCTACTAATCAGAGAAATGTATGTATTTAAAATTTTAGGGTAGGGAAGAGGAAGATATATTTAGAAGAAGTGCACATGCAGCTGTATGTAGAAAGATAGTGGTAATCAGTGAAGGGTTGTGTAATGTTTTCAGGGTAAGCAGTGATGGTTCAAACTGTTATTTTGATAATATTTTCTCGCTAAATCCATTCCCTTACTAGTGTATATTAAAATTATTATAAGTGTTACACTCATATAATCTCTTAAATATTGTGCAAAATGAATTTAAAATAAGAAACCTCATACCATTTTGTAGAAGGGATCAGTAATTAGAAAGTAAATTAATATTAATCTTTTATTTTCAACTTGGCTCACATTTACATTTGACACCTTACCTCAGTCGGTAACCTGTTTGCATACTGAACTAAGGGTCCTAGGTTCAATTCCCAGCTTGGCCAAAAATGGCCCTCTGACATTGATAAATTAACGGACGGGGACTGAGTGTTATGCCTATCCTAGTTTTAAGTTGGATTTTAAGACAAATGAAGCTACGATAGAGTAGCAAGCCGGTAGTTGAAAATAATATGGCTTGAATAAAAAACTGACCCGGACCATAGACTGGAAACAGTAATGGCTTTAAACTAAAGGCTCACATTAACGAGTTTCATAATTTCAATATTGAAAAGGAACATTTAATAAAATAAGGATATCCTTTAAAACATAATTTATATTCAAATATTGTAATATATCATGTTCTGTAATATATATTATTATAAATCTCTAAATTTGTCTGTATATTTTTTTTCTGTTTACTTTTCAGCAAACTCAAAAAGTGCTCATCGGCTCAACCGTGAATTCTTCTGTTGTACTCCTTATTTTTCAAGAAACAGTGTAAGCTATATATCATCACACTATCTCATAAGCTAGCGAGGCAGTGTAAAAAAAACCTACTTTTAATGTGGTTACATTTTGGACTTAAATCTGTAACAATTCAAATGTTTTAACCTTTAACTAATGCACCATTTTATAAATTTCCTTGGCAACCAGAGGTTTGTAAAGATTAATAAACCAATAATATCCTTGAAAAAAAAAAGGATTTTGGGTGTTACACTAATATGAAAAATAAATATATAACTTGACAAGAAAATCTATTGTGAGTGGTTTTGGCAATATTATTCGATGTCACAGAGTATGCGTTGTCATTTTATGCTTCTGTTTATCAATCAGGAATATTTGAATTTAAGAATCAAATAGTTGACGCTATTATTTATTCTTTTTGGAGAGGAATTCTCAGTCTAAATACCATAATCTGAAAATTGAAACCTGGACATGGGAATTGAACCTGGAACCTTTGGCTTAGAACGCCAATACCTACTGAGCTATTCAGGAATTTTCAGAATGTGCTATCTTGATAGAGAATTCCTTTCTAAAAAGCATAAATATTAGCTTCGGCTATTTGATTCTTAAATATGCAATCCCTTACATTTATATTAATTGTACAAGTGGCAGCAATAAACCAACTAGCGAGTAGAAGGTGGCTGCGTTATCTGATAGCTCGTGATCTTAATAAAATAAATCACACATTAGTAGCCGACGATTTTTGCGCGTCCATCATGGACTCTGCCTTAAAATATGAGTGAAGAATGACCCTGATCGCAGGACGATTCCTGGATAGCTCAGTGGTTAGAGCATTGGCGTACTAAACCAAAGTTTCCTGGTTCTATTCCCGTGTCTAGGTGTCAATTTCCAGATTATTTGAATTTGTTTACCTACTAAGCGAACCGCAAATTGTTGTTTGGTAGGTTAGGGCGCTTACCATAGTATTTTTTTCATTTTAATTAAATATTTGTTTTTTAGATCGTAAGTTTAAACTATTTCATTTGTTTTCATAGAAACAATGCTTCACTGTAATAGAGCCACAGTTAGCGTGTTTGCATTTTGATCTTAAATTTAGGTATTTTTCAGTCTTTTTATTCATACACATTAGAATATTTCTTTGACAAATAAAAATAAACAAATGATCATATACACCTTTCATTTGTTCTTAGAAATATATAGATAAAGTTTGGTTTATATTCACGCTTAGTGCTTAGCTAATGTTAAAAATGTATATCATACAATGTAATATTTACACTTAAAATACAATGATTTATAATTAAATAAAATTACTGTCTTTTAAATTAGCTTAATCTTTTAAAATTAAATTTAAATAAATTTGCTTACGCCTTTTTCTCTACTAAATAAGGTCTTTAAAAATAGTTTACCTTAAAGATTCACTCAAAAACACACTTTAAATAAATTGTTTCTCTTGAACCATAAAATTAACTTAATTGAAGTGGCCCCTGTACTATTAAATCAAATTTTATTTTCATTTGGTAATGATCTAATGAATATAGTATATAAAAATATAATACAGCTCTAAGGTCTCTGTACATTCGAATTTTTTGGCGTGTGGAGTTACGGCTATAGTCGTGTTTAATAAATATAATACTTTAGCTATTTAATCCATTATTTAATAAGTTAGTGTACTTAATTATTAAGTTATCTTTATAAATATATTTGATAAACACAATAATAAAAAAAACACTAAATGTACTGAAGGACTAGAAGGTAGCAGTTCTTAATGATCAACTTCTTTTTTGGGATCTATTGGAGCTTGATTAAGGTACTTTTTTAGTAAATATGTGCCCATTATTTAAAAATATGTTCTATCCTTTATAGCTAACTCAACAAATTTTGCGTTTAGACTATACTTTATAAACACAGAATTTGGTATTCATTATATAATATAAGATATTGAGAACTGGGTAAATTAACATCGTAACTCTAATTATATAGTATATAGTATGTAAGTATATAACTACAGTAGAACCAAAACCATTCGGATAAGTTAGGACCTATGCTAATCCGTTAAGTTGAAAATCCGGATAATTGATCTTATAGAGAAAAAAGAAGTTTTCACACTAAAAGATGCTCCCCACTCTTTAATGACCGGTGATGGGCGGGAAGCATCCCAGTAAACGAGATGTTACAGAACCGCCTTCCCCTCCCCGCTTGTCTTTTGAATTGATACACTCTACTGACTTCCTCCCACTTTGTCGACTTCCTCGCTTTGTGTTTCATTTCTTATACGAATTTAGTTTCTTAACACCATAAGAATCATTTTTCTCACTACATACAAATTCTGAATTCAACGAAAACTGCTGCTGCGAGTCGAAATGGAATAACATTTTGTCCAGATAGCTGGTGTCATAATAATCGGGGCTCTACTGTATTTGGTTTGGACAACGCATTACCAAATAGAAGTTATAAACATAACTAACCAGCCGCAGTACCAAGAGCTTGAACACTCTTTGGTAATTAATATCGATTCCAATACAATCCGTTGAAAACACGCACCTATTTTTCTTTCTGCAACATATTATTGTGGATGTTGCTAATCATAGATTGTTAGATTATGGATTGTTATTGACAAAGATGTCGGGTTTTGAATCACAGCAATAGAAAGATGTAACCATTGTAAAGGTGCCATTAGATACCTACATTGTAGAGCATGCACTTTTCCTAAATGCTTTAAACATAAACATTGTTTGCCTTTTTAAAACCAAAAATAGAATATGGTTAGCTCAAACAAAAAATATATAGATAATAGAAATTAATTGTTAATCAAAGTCAGTGTACTTGACTCAGGAGGTGGAGACCCTTGTGAATTTGTTTTATAGCGTATAGCTTATGAGTCCAGCGTCCGGACTAATATGAGCTAGAAATGATTAACAAAAGACATAAAATGACCTAAAAGTTCTAAAAAATTACCTAGAATTTACAAAATATGACCTAAATTTTAAAGAAAATCTCTGAATAAATGCACGACTATATCATACACACGCCTTACAAATGGAAATTTTAAAAATCTTTAATATGTACAGGCTCGTATTCTGTTAACTACAACATTTATTTACAATACCTTGTCGAAAAAAATGCTATCCCATTCCAAAGCTACTTTTTCCAGCTTAGTTAATAATAATACTTAGCACCACGTCTTACTAACCGTTTAAGTTATATGCTTAAGTACTAACTACGCCAATGGGTTAGGAATTGGGAAGGCTTAATATATAAGAAGTGAGCCCACATTTACGTGGAGGGAAAGTGGAAAACCATTTAGGAAAATCCATCCCAGTTCACCCAAGTGAGATTTGAGCCTTGATCACCCCATTCTCAGAACTATAGATCTACATGAAACTGAAGCGTTTGCTAACTACGCCACTGAGGTGGGTCTCCGTTTAGTTCCAGTGTCTCACCAGGAATGTGTATTTTCCAAACATACAAGCAAAGAGGGTATAAAGATCAGTGTTTACATTATCTTCTAATTCGAACAGCTTTGTGATTTTTAAAAAAAATGTTAAATGTCACTGCATTAATAAAATACCAACAGTATTTAAAAACATATTTATTTAACATAAATGCCTAAAACTTATTCAAAAATTCCTAAAAATGCCTAGAAAATACCTTTAAATGACCCAAAAACTACCTGAAAAATGCCTACAAACAACGTTTCCACAACCAGGGTATCATGAACATTTATTTATATATGGGCTGTACTGTACATATGAGCATTGTTTGCGATCTACCAAAATATATATATCATTTAATCAAAATCTGGGATTTTCTTATGACATTATTTCTAACATAGTTAGTAGGATAGAAGGAGGTCTAGGCCATCGCCTTGTAACTATTCGGTTTATACGCATACATTAATTTCGCTGATAGAAAAAAGGAAGAGGTAGATATATTTTTAGAGGAAATGTACTTGGTTTGTATGGAGGCAAAGTGGGAAACTATTTAGGAAAATGTACTGGACACCGATAATAGTTTTGGGATTGATCTTAAAAATAAAAATTATTCAACACACATCAATTAAATAACAACTTGGCTTTTACTATATAATAGAAACAAATTAAGTTCAATAAACATACATTTATTTAAATACCTATAAACTCATGGCACACCGGCTGAAAACAATTATATGTGTTATATACCACCTAGAAATTTGATGAACACGTGGACTAAACGTAAATCTCGTACTATATTTACTTGTGCACTGAAAGTATTTTGATTAAATGGTTTTCCCTCCACACTAATCCGAACGTATGCCTTCTAAATGCATATTACTTAACACAGCACACTAGCTTGATTAAATGTGAACAACACATCTATGTTGTTAGACAGTGCAGATACATACTAATATAAATGATAGCTAATGAACAGCAGACCCAATTTTACAATAAACCAGTGTACAATAAAAATATACAAATTTTTAACTAAAATAAATTCAGCTTTTTCTTATACTATTAGATTATATGTAGAGTAAAGCAGATTATGATAACTGTACCTTAATTTGAGCTAGTGTTGATACATTTATTCCATATTAAACCTTCTGCAAATCAAATTATTATTAGTGGAAATATGTGAATTGCCCGAATGGAAATTAGAAAATGAAACACGAAATTATTTTAAATATATATTATTTCTGCGCTATGGCATACTACCCGGCCAGTTGTTTCTTACTTTTATGGTGCGCGGAGCAGAATTTTAGATTAAATCTATTCTCAATTTCGTGGCGGGAGAGTTAGAATACCTTTAGGAAAAATATACTCTCAGTACGTAGTCTAGGATTCTAATGCCAGTTACCCGCCTCAGTGGCGTAGTTGGCTAACGCGCTTGTCGTGTTAAGCTCGGCTGCTGAGTGACGGGGAGATCGAGGTTCGAATCTCGGTCGGCTGAACTGGGGGTGGTTTTTCCTAAATGGTTTTCCACTCTCCCTCCACGATAATGCGGGTTCACTTCCTCTGATTAAACCTTCCCAATTCCCAATCCATTAGAGTAATTAGTACTTAAAGCGTATAGCCCGAACGGGTAGTAATACGCGGTGCTAAATATTAATTAATGCCAGTTATCAACATTTACATTGCCAGCAAAGCAAACTAATTTAATTTACCAGCTTTTTGGCAAGGGTATTACTAACGGTTTGGGTTATATGAATACGTATTAATTACGCTAAAGTTTTTAGATATTAGGAAGCTAATATTTGGAGGAAGTGTACTCAAATTTGCGTAGAGAGAGGATGGAAGTAATTTTGGAAATTCTCCCTCAATACACTTTACCGAGATTCGAACCTCAATCTCACTTTGATCGGCAGTCTACTCTAATGCAAGGGTAGCGCATTATACCAAGCGACCACCGAAGCATGCCTTGACAAATTGTTCAGGCGAGGCGGGCCTTCTTATCTTTCTTTCCAGGACCTGTGACCTTAGTGAAACTTATATTCTTATTTTACGATAGTGCCTGAGTGTTGAAGGCGATGGTGAGGGGTATTTATTTGGGTTAAGGAACTAGATAAATTTTAAGTTTAAACGCCCACACCAATCGCAGTTTCTCAGTCATCTTAATTTTGGTAGATACGTGCAAATATATCATAAGCGAGGGGGAGGATTAAATAAGTGTACATTACGAGATGGTGATAAAGCTATGTTAGCTACCCAAGACCCAAAAGTCAAAAATCACACAGCTAAATGTTCAAAGCCTATCCACAATAAATTTGTAATTAATTTAAAATCTTAACACAGTAAAATAAAAAGTTAATAAATAAAAACAAACTGCTACTAAAAATGTAATTCTTATGTGTTACAGTAAATATTTAATAGTTTGGAATATATTCAGGTGATCGTTTCGAAATATTGACACAATGAAATATAACAAGCTTTTAAAGTATTTTATATTGTTTTCATCTTACCTTTAATGTGAGTCCCACGCCTAAGCATTCCATTTAACAGAATGTAAAAAAAACTTTTTCTCGTCTTGCTACGACGGTGTAATGACATTATTTTCTCGAGACTGTTAGGGAAAAATCACGCACCATACTAACAGTGTCAAATAAATCTCGTTATGATCCCGTGGAGTAGCAATGGTAAAAAAACAACACATGTTCGCATACCTTGTTAGAGGTGATAATGTACAATTATTATTATTATTATTATTATTATTATTACTAGGTGTTCTGTCTTACGACAGGTCCATTGACTATTGTCCATTGTCCATTGTCTGTGAACCTTATACCTCCAATGTACCCTGTCATCTGCTTCCTCCTTCATCTCCCAAAACTTTCTTCTTTCCTTCAAGTAATCTAGTGATTGAATACTCCTTCTTCCTAATATCCTCTTTCCCTCAACCTTTCCTTCTGTGACGTCATGCAGAAGAAAGTTTATACTAATGATGTGTCCGATGTACAGTATAGCTCAAAATTAAAAATATAAAACACAAATAAACATTATTTTAGCTTATAATTCATTAATAATTAAAACCTTAACCAAAATCCCTACCTATGGCATGCGTTTCTGAGGACCACACTAAAATTTTATTGAAAAAAAAGTTACGGAAAATTAAAAATTAAAGGGTTACTACAAATGTTAAATCTATACAAATTAATAGTTTATAAAGAAAAAATGTATATGTTTGAATTAAATGGTTGATTTGCTGGAAAAAATAATTTGATTCATAACAAAATAAATTATGTCTTATCAATAATAAAAATAATATTTTTTCTTATATTGTTGCTTATTAAAATGTATATGAAATATATATGTTTCAATGAATTTAGTAGTATGATATATTATAAAATATTTTTCCTTTCATAAGATATACCAAAATGTTGGTGGATGCTAAAAAAAAATAATTTAAGATGAAAAATAGTTTGGATCTCTCAAAATGTCTTTTTTTTTCAGGATCCAGGAGAAAATAAGTATCAGGTAAAATAAGGTAAGACCTATTCTGGCCTTTACTTTTTCACATCTCCACAAATAAATATTTATATAATTGTAACCTGATGACTTTATCTCACTTTGTGTTTATGTTACACCCTCTTTGTTACCTTATAGTAATAGGTATAGGTGACCTGGCGGTCTAGGGGTAAGGTGTCAGACTTCTGTGCTGGCGGCCGGGGTTCAATCCTCGGTCCCGGCACAGATTTATCTGATTACCAAACCCTTCCTTCACCTCTGACAAGACATCTTGTTAATGTGGGGAATGCCAGGCCTCCACCGTGGTTCGGATTCCAGGTTAAACTGTAGGTCCTCCATTTCATCTCACAATCACCCTACCATTTCACATTAGCGTAAGTGCGTATAATACGAACGGGTAGTAAGACGCGGTGCTAATAATAATAATAATAATAATAATAATATAGTAATAGGTCACTCAAAATACTACAAGGAAGGGAAGGAATAAGCTAACATACAAAATAACAAGAAACAGGCTTAGTAAGATTTTAAAGTAAGAATAATAGTTTATTGAATACTATGACAATAGTTCACTTGGCCTTAATGGGCAATTTGTAGTTAGAAAACATTGTGCAACATATAGTTTCAACAAGAAACAAAGGAATAGCAGGCAGAGTCAAATTGACCCATTTTATTTTAAAGAAGGAAAAGAAAACAAATCATAATATTTACGCAAATTATGAACAACAAAAAGCTTTTTGGGCCCTTTTTGTTGTTGTTAATAAAGCATCTGAGTTTATATAGACAAAAAGGAAACATATTTGTTGAAAAGGTTAAGTTTTAATAAATATTACATTTTAAACTAACACAAGAGTCCGACTTCAGACCGTAAGCCAAAACTCTCGTGCGACTACTAGAAATGGCATCATCAAAGCCTTTAACTTGATCGCAACATAAATTAAATCTAACAACGGTTACTGAGTTGACATTTATCTTAGGAGATTTTTCAAAGTTATAAAGTTTATATAAGACAAATAGCTAATTTTACATTACATAAATATTAGAAAACAAATGAACGAATTTTAATGATTCTTAACAAAATTCAAGTGCACCTACAACAAAAGTTAGTTGAGCACGAACAGCAATTATTAGAATATTACAAATGAATTAAAGATGCAAGCGCCCAAGAGGCGACACCAAAATAATAGGTTTTAAAAGTTAAAGTTATTTTTAGAAATACTAATATTTTAACGAAAATTACAAGTCTATCTCTAAAATTAAAAAAAATAAAGTCTTAATATTTATGAGATATAGCTTCAAAATGTAAATAAGAATTATGAAGATTTACACAGTTTTACAACTTTCCTGGTAGAGTTCATTTTCAGGAATAATCCTCTCTTGACGATATCTAATTTTAATAGTCCATATAAGTTACAATAGTCCACCCACGGTGGTGCCATTTTCAAGAGTCAACACTTTCTTCAGCGTTGCCCTGTTTTATAGCGTCTATTTGTTAGGGGAAAAAAAGGAGGGAGAAGTTCAACCTAGCCTGTGACGACCCGTTGGTGTACACTGCATTCAGTTCGACACGTACACCATTTCTATTCCCGCTCTCTGATTGGCTATCACGTCTTCATCAAGATCACCAGTGGTTTGTTGATGCTGATCTTTTTAACTGGAGTGGCTGATGACGTAGGTCATCAGGCGATGATTTGGTGGTTGGTTTCACTCTCCGCAAGAGGGCAGCTAAGTCCAAGCCTACGTCTAGAGTGTTGTCCCGGTAGACTCCCATCAGATTACTTTTGACCAGGAAGACCGGAACATCAGATGTTGAGACACCACGCCAGATTTGTCCCACTCGTCGAATTAGAACGTGTTGATGTTAGGTCAGGGTTGAAGGGTGTGCTAGCCAGAAGATTCAGAGGGTAAGTACATAAACAGTTTATACAGAAGTGAGTTGATTGTGTATTATAATGTTGGTATATAGCTAGAGGCTACATGGAACTAGAATAGAGAAGAGTTTTATTCCAGGAGGTATAAGTAAATGTCGACGTTATACGGAGTGGGTAGTATGAATCTAAAGATAATTTATGCTTGCAAGCTAACATGGGGTGGGTTGGGGTCGCATAATCGTTACGTACTATACTAGTACCGTTACAGTTAGTTAGACATTTAAAGGCAATTAATTAATAGTAAATTAATGTTTTTGTTAAGGATCAGTTTATTCAGCCTTTCCTTACAATTTTTAGAGCAAAAGAGAAGACCACAATTTATTCAAACAACATTTAAAACATTATCTGTAACAATTGAAGTGTTTTCCATCTAGGAACTGAACTATAAAAAAGTATTTGGATAACTCATAACAATTTATATAAAAATTAATCAAATTTAACAACAATGTATATTACACTAGATAACTACAGAGGAACAGAAATATTAACAAGAAAGTATACCAAAGCTTAATTCATAAAATAATACAGCTTATAAACCTAACAAGTATATAAGCTTAATATATAATTCGAAATTACTGCTAATAAATTAGGTGTTCTTAAGATAACAATAGACTTAATCCACCCAACCTCAAGTCCAGATCACGCCAGCATCACTTCGTTGAAAATAATCGATATTTACTAAAGTATACTTATTATAGTTACGAAAGGTACCGTTAAAAATCTATCGTTTCTTATATCTCTACCAAAATATTCAACCATGGTTTTTCATAAAAATACTATAAAACCAAATATAACCAAAATCAATGAAAACAGAGTTCACAGAAATTATCTAATTAAAATAATGTTATTAGATAATATACTTAATGATTAGAAAAATGTTACTATAAATAACAGCACAAAATAATTAAATAATATAAAACATCTAACATTTAAGAGTTAATAGGTTTGAAAATTGGTATAGACATTACTTATAACATATTTCAAGAAAATAATAGAATAAAAACAAATTAATAAAACTTTTCCACGCAATTAGATATAGCCTCATCATTTATATTAAAGTGTATTTTTTTCTTAAAAGTTCTTTAAGAAAAATTTACTTTATATAACCTAAACAACAAATATTAATGACTGATAAACTTTCACTTAAATAGTCCAATGGAATGGCTAACAATATGTCACTATTTTCAAAGTAATTAGATTATTATTATTAGTACCGCGTCTTACTATCCGTTTAGGTTATACGCACTTATGTTAATGTGTAATAGTAGGGTGATTGTGAGATGAAATGAAGGACCTACAGTTTAACGTGGGATCCGAACCACGCCTTGTATTCCACACATTCACAAGTGGTTGTTAGTACACGTCTTGTCAGAGGTGAAGGAAGGGTTTGGTAATCAGAGAAATCTGTGCCGGAACCGAGGATTGGACCCCAGACCCCAAGCACAGAAGTCTGACACCTTACCCCTAGACCACCAGGTCGCCCATAAAACAACTAGAAAAGTTACATGAAAATTTAAATTTAGTGTTAAAAAACTATATGATCCTAAGAAATCTACTATCAAAAATTAACCCTTCCAAATTGATTAGAAATAATAATAAAAATGAAGAACGGAAGACTTTATGGGTCAAGGCGAATCTTTATCATAATTGTTACCTTTTCAAAGTGATTAGAAATAGGTGTAAACATGATAAACTCAACATTAGACTTTAATAGTATAAACAAGATGTTATCAAAATTGTATTTTTTTCGAGAGTGACTAAAACTAGTTTTAAGCAAAATAAATTCAATTATAGATTTTATGAGTATAGAAAGATTGTTAAAAAAATTTCACCTTACCAAAAATATAAAAATAGTTGGAAAACTTAAAAATTAATTTTAATATGAAAATGTAAGCTTGCGCCAAAAACTTAATTTAGAATATAAAAATATCCACTGTAATGACTTCATCAATACCAATTCTCCAAGAGAGCTCTATATTAGTTGTAGGATATGTATAAATTCAACTATTAACAGGTTGGGCCTCCCTAATATACAGAAATAGACCGGAATCATGTATATCCAGGAAGTAAAGGGGAGGGGTGTTTGATTTGAATAGAAGCTTCGAGAAAAGACTCGAAAGTTCTACGTTGGTCATTGTCCGGGGTTGCTTAACTCACATTATCTTTCACGTCACTAAATGAAACTAAGAACTACTTGCTCTTCTTCAGTTATGAACCAGAGGGGGTAAAGGAGAAGCAATGACTGGAAGAACTTTGATGACAATCGAATGTTTCACATAGTTATAGACCAAAAGAGCCAACGCATTTGTTGGAAGAGCTGGGAAGAAGTGCTGACTGGAAGAGCCATGATCGCCTTAACACTTTTAAAAGTGAAGCTTTTCAGGAAAGGTGTGGTCTTCTCATATAGAATAATTTCTCGTGGCCATGCTGATCTTAATTGAAGAATGCAAATTAATAGGAGAATATAGGAAGTAGAAAAAAAAATTAATATTCAGTGGGGTTAATAAATATAAATAATTCTGTAGTTTATTGGGGTAGATGGAAACCTGGTAGTCTAGGGGTAAGGTGTCAGGCTTCCGTGCTGGGGTCGGGGATTCAATCCTCGGTCCCAACACAGATTTATCTGATAACCAAACCCTATCTTCATCACTTGGGGTAGCTAGGGGTATTTTCATATTCTTGTAGCGTGATCAGATCAATTATTTATCAAAGGCTACATTCGTTATACCAAATAGCCAAATCTAAATTTTATTCCACAACGTAAAGTATATTAATATATTATAAATATTTAAAGTGGATCTCCCACTTTTTGGTTAAAACAACCCCATTTTTAAATATAAGTCTTATTTGGTTATCTGATGGGATTTCTACTACGTGCCTGACATATTTCAATTTTCAGCCACACAGATAAGTAGTGTTCTATATCTGTTTTAACCCCTTCAAGTTCTCATTAGGCTATCTAATAATAACCATTTACCTAAATGGTAGATTTAGATTTTCTACAACCCCGTTTTATATATATGTTTGAGAAACTTATGGTGCTTTGGGTTTGTTCTACACGGGCAAATAGTGGTTTATATTAATTTTAGAAATTTAAAATCCCTCCAATTTACTTTCTCCTTATTTCTACAATTACCACTTGGACATTTCAAATTTAGCTAGTTTATTTTTCTGGAATTGTCCTATCTTCCCGTTAAAATTAAATTTTCTAACTAGTCTAAAAGTGAAAAAAAAAATGTTTACACATCCACTTCCCCATTACCCCTGATTTATATTTTTAAACTAAAGATTGTCAGACTTTTATAATTATTTGGAGTGTACCATTAAGTTCTTTGTCAAGTTTCAGCTTTACCCCACACTGAAAAATAGTTGTTTCTATTAGTTTTTGAAAATGTTATTATTCCCCCCTTCCTCAGAAAAACATTTTACAAATTTCAAATTTAAATATTTATTTAATTACCTTCAGTGGTATCAATTGATCAAGCGATTATTTTTTTTCAGAAAAAAAATAATTTAATTTTAAGTTAAATGTGTAATCTCTTTACCTTCCAGACCAATTTATATTTTAGGCCCATATTTGACTTGACTTATCCTATTCTGGACCCACACATTATGTGTTATACATTTGGAGCCAGTTTCATAGTCATATTTAGTACGCCTCAAGTGCGAGTCGATACTAAATACAAGACGTCACCTACCTAAACTTGAATGGAATGGGCCAGTTTCGCATATGAAACTGGCCCATTCCATCTTGGTCAAGGTAGGTGTCGTCTTGTATTTAGTATCGACTCGCACTTGAGGCGTACTAAATCTGACTATGAAACTGACCCTTACTCTCGAAATACAGTAAACTGCCGAAAAAGGTGAGATCGAGGTTTTAATTCCGGTCTGATGCATTGAGGGTGGATTTTCCTAAATTAATTTCCTTTCTTCCTCCCCGATAATACGAATACACTTCCTCCATATTCAATATTACTCGTCCCTAACACACTAGCGTAATTAGTGCATATATGCATAGTACGAACGAGTAGTGGTGCTAAAGAACAACACCATCATATATATACATATATATATACATATATATATATACATATATATATACATATATATATTTGGTCAAGGTAGGTGTCGTCTTGTATTTAGTATCGACTCGCACTTGAGGCGTACTAAATCTGACTATGAAACTGACCCTTACTCTCGAAATACAGTAAACTGCCGAAAAAGGTGAGATCGAGGTTTTAATTCCGGTCTGATGCATTGAGGGTGGATTTTCCTAAATTAATTTCCTTTCTTCCTCCCCGATAATACGAATACACTTCCTCCATATTCAATATTACTCGTCCCTAACACACTAGCGTAATTAGTGCATATATGCATAGTACGAACGAGTAGTGGTGCTAAAGAACAACACCATCATATATATACATATATATATACATATATATATATACATATATATATACATATATATATACATATATATATACATATATATACAACATTTCTCTCCATATTTCTATGATTTTCTGAACAAATCTCTTAACAGCTCATATTGAACAGGGGTCTTCAAATATTATTATTATTACAGAATTATTTTTATTATTGCTATTTCTATAAATTTTCTTGAGTTTTGAAATTTGATTTTTTTTAAATAAACAAATTAAATTAAATATATTCCTTCCTTCTATGAAAGTGTGTTTTTTGATTAATAAGAATAAATTATAAAGATTGTTTTTGAATCTGTATCAAAGTTAACAAAGTCTTAGGTTATAATATGTGTGTTGACATTTTTTTATAAGAAAAATTAATACCAAAACTATATTAAACATTTTGGTTTATTTGGTAAGGAGTAATAAAAGATCAAATTAAACCTTTTTTGTTATTATTTTTACTGATGATCGATCATCTCACAAAATTTTTCTTACATATAATACCTCAAAATTTCACATACTTTCTGATAATATTTATTTAAAAGAATACATCTGTATCATAAATAAGACCTGAAAATATTTTAACATCTATAAGAACACCGAAACATGTAGTCATATAAGACTAAGGCTAACATAAAATAAGAAGTGATTAAAAATAATAACAAAGAAGATATTTTATCATTTATAATTATGTTTTTGGAAAAAGGTAAAAATATCGTATATAGAGGACAAATAATAAAGGAAGAGTCATAAATATAATTTAAATACGGAACTAATATAATAAAACTCCCTTTTTATCGATAATTCAATTAAACACTGATATATATATATATATATATCAAGTAAAATAATGCCTTGAAACATATTTTCAACGTCTATTTAAAGAAACACATTAATATATAAAACAGTGTTCTCAGGGACACATAAGTAAACGTAGATTTAAAGCTTTTTCCTTAATATTTGTTATAAATAAATTTAAAATTATGTTGGTTGGTAATCACTTCAAACTAATATTTCGGTACAAAAGTTCTAATAATACGTAGCAACAAAATAAAAACATTTCAAGGAATAAATTATAGATGATGTCAAGAAAATTATTTGAGAGACGCTTTTAACAAAAAAGTAAACCGCAGGTATTCACCAATATCTGTGGGAAGTCTGCTTTCAAAGTTCCTATTACCTATCAATATTCCACTAAATAGTAGGATTCTATAAGAGCAAAATAGCTTTAAGAAATGAATTCTTGCAAAAATTATTTTATACTTTCTTCCCTTATCATAGGAATTTATATACATTTCAGATTAAATGGGTACTTTATAGTCATTTCACGTGTACATATCTTTTGGCAAATAGAACTTGTAGATACAACCTCTGAAAAATTTAGCTCAAGTGTGAAGTTACTTGCTCTAACAGAATAAAATTCGAAATATAATTTACATATCTTCAAAAAGAAGTACTTTTGGAAGTAATTGGTTAGAAAACACTGCATGATGGTATACTACCTCTTGTCCAGTAGGGAAACAAGACAACCCCCAAAAAACAAAACTGAAAAAAACAGTACGTATGGTCACCCAAGCTATATATGAAAATATTAAGATTGAGAGCTTACCTCAAGATTCATGTGGTAAAATCCATATTAAAAATTTCCAAATATCATATATTCATTTATTTATCTGTCAAAAAGAGGTTTCTTACTTCCTAATTATCTTAGCATAATTTAGTGAAAACTTAATTTAAAAATATCCAAAAGTTTAAATGTACCTACGTATATATTCTCAATCAATATGTATTGCTAATTATAATATACTTTTGTATACTACACCCAATATCAATTCTGAGGGAACTGCAGGTCTTATGGAGATAAGCATTGTCTCTGATTTCTATCTCAGTTAACTGTTACAAAATCTTCTCGCTCTATATTTAGTTTGTGATGTGGTGTGCTATGGCAAGAAGGAGCTACTGGCAGCCTCGTCTGACAAGCGTTGCAATACTTGTCTTATATTTGAGAAAAGTTTGACCACACAAAAAAGAGAAATATATTTTTTTCAATGCCTCTTACTACATATCCAGGCCATCCAAATTCCATTACAAAAATAAAATGGTGATGTAGAAAGGTAGAATTCAATGGAAATTTACCCACACTTCCATGGAGGCAGGTCTGTAAAGCTTTTATTATAAAACATTCTTATTGCAACGAGCCAGAAGTCAAATCTCAACTCCCCCATCACCAGAAAACTAAAAGTGAAGAGCTTATATATTATATTCTTCATTTTAATCGGTGCACTGATGTGCATCCTTCCACATAATGGTGTATCTGCTATAATTTTAAAGTTTGCCGAGAAATATCACATTACTATGGCTAAAATATATTATAGACAAATACCTAAGCGAGTGAGCCCCATGTCAATAATACACAATTAATGGTCTAACGTGGGGATAAAAATATATTTTGTACGCGATAGGGATAGTTATGCTATCTAAAACAGTGTACATTCTTAAAATTTAATTATAACTACTAGCGTATAACCCAAACGGGTAGTAAGACGCGGTGCTAAATATTATATTATTAATTATAACTACTAAATAAACCTATAATAAGTTGTAATGATCGTGAATTGTGAGATTTAATCAAAAATATTTCTTGCCCTGTGTTTTGATAGAGAACATAGTTTTATTCCCAACATGATGAGAAGTTACGTGTACATTTTTTTAAATTCAATTAAAACGTCAATCTATCTGGAGTTTTTTTTAACATTATATAGAATCGTCTTTTTAAAGAATTGATTGTTATTACTGGTGAAAATAATTTAATTTTATACTCTTTTCTACTTGCTCATATAAGGAGGGTGAGGTTTGGGGGTTAATTTTTGAGCTAATTTAATATGACATATCATAAAAGATTTATAAAAGAAAACAGAAATTTATACCATGAAATTTAAAACTAATTTTTGGCCTTAAATAAAATGTGTTCTATATTCCACATCGAATTAAATAATGTAATTATTCCTTAATAAAAGGTATAAGGAATTATTTTTTTTTGTGGTTTAAAGAAATTATTAAATGAAAATATTCAGCTAGAAAACGATCCTTGGAAATCTATATATGCTGTTATTGAAGATTTATTTTTTATAACGGCTATATTAGGACTCTGCAGTGTGTTTAACGGCCAATATGGTTGTTACAGGAACGTATTGGAGGAAGTGAATAGTGTCTAAGAAAGTAGAAAAGGGAGTTGAATCAAGTGGCATCCTCTAACGTAATACAAAAAAAAGAGCCAAGCACCTTATAAATAATGAGCGTGTGGCCCGTTAGCTGTTATTATCCACTCGGACAAAGAGCCGCAAGAGCTCATTGAATCCTTCGTATGCTGAAGTTCGCGTTACTTGGCTAAGTGGTGGAGCCGTTGAGGGAATGTAGTAGAGAGAAGATGGTTTTTGTACGATCCTCTTATGACAAGTGTCATTTACCTGCATCATAGTCATAGCTAATATCCCCTATTTCACGGCCGTATTTAGCAACAAGGCGAGAGTGTTAACTGTGGCAGCTCCGTTTGGATTGACGTCAAGGGTACTAGCAATATGCTGATTCTAATAGAATAATACGTGAATATTTCACGTTTTCTCTCATTTCAAACTCTATTTCACATTTTGGACAGTATTTATTTTTAATTTTTGATGGTCAAAGTGAGTTTTACAGTCTTAAATTAAATTAAAGTGTTTAAAGATAAAAAATAATACAAAAAATAACTATTGAAATAAAAATTAATATTTGGTAAATATGATTCCTGTTCCATTCACATTGTGATATCAACAGATGTTGAACATTTGTCATGAGTATAATGTCATTATCTAACAAACATTTTAAATTAAGAGAAAAGGTTTTCATGAAATTCCAGGACACCCTTGACCAATAGTCAACGATGGTTGAGGTCACCATGTGAAGAAAATTAAACTCTATTTTTGCATAAAAGAAGAATTTATTTTATTTTAAACAAAAAAGCTTTGCTATAATATCTGTAAAAACATGACATTGTCTCAAGTTTCCCGCATTTCCACCTTAAAAACATGTACAGTACATATCATGAAGACTTATTGGAACTATAATTGATATCAGAGCTGGGCCCACAACATTTTCTTAACATTCTACTTAGCTGTCGATTATTATTGTTTTTTTATCTAACACATCGTCTTACTACCCGTTCGGATTCTAAGCTTAAGTAGGCCTACTAACTACGCGATGTTATTATTGGAATTATGATGGCTAGGCCTAATTTTGTAGGAAGTGTATTCACATTTGCGTGGAGGGAGAGTTGGAAACATTGTTTGAAAAACCACCCTAAGTACACCCAAACTGTATTCGAAACTCGATCTCCCCGTCATCGGCAGTCTAGTCTAATGCAAGAGTGACGCCTTAGACCATGGGGCCACCAAAGAGTGTAATAGTTTGTTACTCAACCTTTTTTAACCAGATAGGTGTAGATATCAGGGAGTAAATTAGGTAAGTGCTGTAGTATTTCTTTGATACTAATTGCACAATATTCTTATAGTTCATAAGAGATAAAATTAGCCTTATTTAACTAAACTTTATAATTCAATAGCTGTTTAACTTACCAGCAAGGATCATAAGCCATAAGGGGTTTGATGCACTTTTTATATTACGATAGAAACATGTAATATGTGTAGGTTATAGAATGGCAGATTCTATGCACGTAGGGATCAACATACTTTTCATATATTCAAGATATTCTTATTCGCGCAAGGGTTTGTATGAATATAGAGAATAGCTCCTAATCTGGCCAAAGTCTAGCATTTAAAGATCTTTCTCTTCCGTTTTCACGCAGAATGTCGCGTGATCTTGTGAACCAGGTGACAAGTATCATTCATTACCTATTGTCCCATGTCCCCTAGGACCATTCAACTCCTTGGTGGTCGTTGTTTGCGAGGGATTGAAGAGCACGCCTGAAACTCTTTTCAGTGAACAGCCTTGCCATAAATGATGGAGTTTATTACAACTTGAATAAAGGAGGCTACAACCAAGAAAATGACCCTTCAGATACTGTCTTTTTCTCCCCTTTTGGAAAGAACAGCATGTTAAGAGTTTGTCGATGAGATTACGACACTTTATCAAAAGGTTTAATTTTTTTGTTGGTTTCACCTTTGGAGTAGTAATCAGGTACGACAATGGTTCATATTGCAACTCTTTTCAAAATACCTAATTGCACAAAAAAATTGCAGCTGTAATTATAACCATTTTATACTAAAGTGTGTAAAATTATTGTCTCTCAATGTAAAACTATTCATGTTGATAAATTCTTTGCGAGTAGTTTATCGTTATTATGATAAGTACATTAAATTATAATAAGATATTTCTTTAAGAAACAACACAAATAATAAAAACAACAAGTTTTGATAAAATATTATACAAGTAAAATTAATCTATTTGGTTAATAAATAAACCATTTGAGATTTATAAAATTAACACACTTATTACATATAGTATGTATATAAATGTATTTAATAATTTTAACTAGTGCAACAAGCTTATTATTACAATTTGGTGTGAACAATCAGGCATACTAACTCAGCTAAATGAGAAAGCCTTTGTCTTAAGGATATCGTAGTGAACTTCAAACTTTGTGGAAGATATTCGAATGAAGCTGTATTAGCTTAGCATTACTCCTTTTCATTAAATACCCTTAAGTAATAATGAAAATTTTTAATCTTAAATTATATTATTTGTAATCTATAAGTTTAAAATAAAGCAATGGCTTATATAATTTAATAATTGAACTTTATATAATTTACATAATTTAATTTAATAATTAAACAAGTCCTTAAACATTATAACACTAATTATTTAAAAAAAGTAAATAATTGTTATCCATATGTAGAATAAATTACTACTTTAATGCCTTAGTGTGAAAAGTAAGACACATGCTTCATATGTATTATACGTAGATGTTTATATTTAACTATATTTAATAGTAAAATGTATTTAAAACTCATTTATTGGAGTAAGTGACAACTGCAGACATTTTTCCTAGTAAGGAGAGGGGCCGGAGAGGGGGGACAAATGTATTCCCCTACCCACCCACATGCACACGCTTGAAAAATGTTTTGTGGGCACTGGCATTTTACTAGCATTCTGAAAATACTGAAAATATAGAAATTTCGAAGATCAGGGTTTTGCTTTAGCTTGAACGTAAATAGTAAACAAATAAAAATAAAATGTCATTAATTTAAGATAAAAACAAGATTTCATTCTATTCATAACTTTATAAATAATTTGGTATATTAAATATAAACTTAAAATTGGGAATTTGGTGACATCATTTAAAAATTCTATTTCTTATTAATTATCATATTCAAACAAATATTCAATAAGCTTGGCTACAATTTATTTTTAGGAAGTAAGCCCAAAAAGATAAATAAATATTTCGAGAAATTATTGTTTTAGTGAAGTAGAATAAACATTTTTGTATGATTTAATTTAATACAATATCATCATTTGAACTAATAACACAGCATTACATAAAAACCCTAACTACTTAATGGAAACTGAAATCGTATACGATTATTGACAAGTTTGATAATAACTGTTTATACAACAGCACCTTTGTTTGAAGAAAAAAAATTGTAAATCAAACTAAAAGTTTAAAAAAAATTGAGAATATTTTCTTGTAAAAGAAAACAATTCATGTATTTATTAAATTAGATTGGAATTTCCAGGGGGGTTAAGTGCTCCCATTGCCTGTTAATGTGGGTACCCATGACTTAGGTCCACTTCTAACATGTTAGGTTGTTAAAATATTTATTGTTATTATTTTTCTAAAACATCAACTCATAATTATTAATTGTTATTATTTATTTCTAGATTATTAAATATTATTTATAGTAATATTAGATAATTCTTCAAAATATATTTTATAAATATATACTAAAGCTAAAACATTCCTAAATATGAAATTGTAACAAAACAATATTACGTAATAAAATATAATCAGAAGAGCTCAAAAAGGTTTTTTTTATGCTGTTTGGCATTTAAATGAAGTTTTTAGTTTAGGTATACTTTAAAACATTTTAAACCTAGTCAATCATTAATATAATCATTTTTCTAGCTTTGAGACAACGCTAGTCATTGGACAAGACTTCACATAAAATTAATGAAATAAATTTTTTGTAGTATGAACTATTCTTTGACGTATCCAGTGTAAGCTTAGGTTCACACTTCCGGCTCAGAGTCCACTCTCTATCTTATTTGCTGAGCCAGTTATTGTGTTATAAATTTTGTTTAGTATAAAATTATAATCCTAAAATGTTGTTTAAGGATTAGAGATTAAACCGAAAAGAAAGTTAAATAAATATAATATAGTAAGAAATTAGATTTTTAGTGATATAATAATTTATCTTGTCCGGCTATCATCGGAACGTAATGAATGGAAACTAGGAGCATGCATATAGAATGGGAGAACAATTTGGTAGAGAATCATAAAGTTTTGCAAACTGTTTAGATACCGTCTCTACGGAAACAAGCTATAAATAGATTACGAGTTTTTCTGCAAGTTTACTTTGAACCAAAAACCGAAATTAAAAGTAAAATATAGAAATAAAATTTGTTGAGCATTTCATAACAGGAACCAGCAATAAATATAGAAGGGGAGACAAAACGTATAGGATTAATTAATTAATTAGTGAGGTCAGCCTCCATTCTCAATAGGACAGCGAAGTTGAAGTTAGGCTGGAAGAGTTCAAAGGAAGTTATTAGTGATTTTATAAGATAGGGGCAAGTGGGAAGAAACCTTCCTCAAAATTGTTCCAAGATAAGGGTCTGCAATGGATTCATTTCATAGAGATATCTAGTTTTTAACTATTGTACAAGTATTACTCTCCTGGCAAAGATGCAATTAAGTATAAACAATTAAAATGCTTGTGTCATACACTGCCAAATGACGGACAGACTGATTGGGACTATTAAAGTTAAATTCTTAAAACAATACCAAACAAACCCAAATTATGTTTGAGTAGAAGGAACGAGATCCATCCATGACTGCCAACCAATAAAATAATAAATTTCACATCAGCATCAAGGGCGAACTTTGGCACTAGGAGGACAATTCCAATTATAGGTCCGGGGTTCAATCCTCGGTCCCGGCACAGATTTATCTTATTACCAAACCCTTCCTTCACCTCTGACAAGAAGTGTATTAATCACAACTTGTGAATGTGGGGAATTCCAGGCCTTCACCGTGGTTTGGATTCCATGTTAAACTGTGGGTCCTCCATTTCATCTCACAATCACCCTACCATTACACATTAGCGTAAGTGTGTATAACCTTAATGGGTAGTAAGACGCGGTGCTAATAATAATAATAATAATAATCCCAATTATAGGAATGGTTCAATTAAAAACATTAAACTGTATTTTATTTGTTCAATTCTGACAATATTATATGGACTTATCTAGAATTTGATTTTTGGACAGTTATATAAATATTCATTTTGTAAATCTACTACCACATACTATGCAGGTAAATTGCTGTAAAATATATTTTCTGGTTAATATTGGGTGAAAGGACATTTACTACATGTGAAATGAACATTTAATAAGGATGAGAATGGAGTGACAAGTAGTAAGCTTATTGCTAATGACCTGCCAACTGCGGGTTAGTGAGAAGAGTCAAGTGAATGGCAGGTGCATCTGTAAATGGTGTTGTATACTTGACTACTTGTGAATCCGGGAGTAGCAAGGGTGTTTATACAATGTCCAAGTAAAACGGATAAGACATCACGTTACCTATATGAGGTGGTCACTTTGCTACCTTTCTTAGTTCTAGGTGACCTGGTGGTCTAGGGGTAAGGTGTCAGACTTATGTGCTAGCGGCCGGGGTTCAATCCTCGGTCTCGGCACAGATTTATTTGATTACCAAACCCTTCCTTCACCTCTGACAAGACATCTTGTGATTGTGGGGAATGCCAGGCCTCCACCATGGTTCGGATTCCACGTTAAACTGTAGGTCCTTCATTTCTTCTCACAATTACCCTACCATTACACATTAGCGTAAGTGCGTATAACCCGAACGGGTAGTAAGACGCGGTGCTAATAATAGTAATAATAATCTTAGTTCTAAAATTGGCATTAAAGATAATCTCATTGAGATAAATGGGTGGGGAGGGGGGTAGAATTGTAGTGTACAGCTATGGATCAATAATGTATAAGGGTGAGTATATATAATTTTATAGGAATATGATTATTATATTTATGATAATCATGTAAATTTTTCAAGGTTATTTTATGTAGTGTTTAATTGTGTATATGTATATTTATAATGTATTGTTTGTAAGATAATAACACAGCTCTGGTGACTCGTAGTCATATACGACCTCACGATGTGCTTCATGCTACAATAATGACATGGTGTGCTTCTACGCTTGAGATTACTTGAGTTTAGAGTAGTCCCTTTGGTCTAACGGATTAGGCTCACCCCATTTGATTTTAAAAATACCCTGGAGGGCCACAACCTGGGGATTCACTAACTATACACGAACACTGTCACCTTTATATGTGTTTGAGTTTGTAAATAACCCACTTCTTGTCTTTCTAAGTGACAGAGCTGATCAAATATGTCCACTCGGGCCTTTTTATTGCTACACAAACAACATATTTTCAGTTTTCGGGTTTCTTCGTCAACATCGGTCAAACACAAATTCCGATGAGTTAACTATCTTCTCTTTGGTTTGCACCTTTTGAGGTGGAATGTCAGCTTTATTTTTTCTTTAAGCGTTTACGACCGTCAAATTAACTTTAGAAATTTCATTAGCTAGTTCACAAGATGTGAACCAGTTGTCCACCGTCACATTTCTATTTGTACCTTGTATACTCTCTGTCAGCTTTAAAACATACTGTGATGGAATTGACAGGTGGTAGAAGATAATTGATCTCCTCTCAGTCATTTAATTGTTGACGCCATGACCGAATTTTAATTTAAAAAAATCAACTTAAAGAAACTAGATAAAACCTTATAACAACACCTATACAAACCTAAACACCTCACAGAAAATGTCATATTGTTAAACATTGCTATTTTCATAGCACACAGCACACCGCGGGGTCGTATGCGACCAATATCTTAAATAATCTTAAAAAAAAAAGTACAGAATAAACAACTACTTCTACTTCGACCTCTACTAGAGCACTGGAGGTATACAAACCAACAATGCTTTATATTTCTTATCAAATGCGCAAACCTGGTACGTTTAGTTAGCCGGTTCACCAGCGACCCCATGGTGTGCTCCTAGGATTAAACTTTTTTTTTAATATTTGAGGAAATCTTTAGATTGTGCACAATTGGCGTTTTTTATTTTTTTGCATTGGCGAACTTTATTTTACATCATAACTGCTGATTAAGGTAGCAAAAAACCCAAAAACATTAAAAGCAGAGACTAATGATTATACACTCTCGGGGTAAACTTTGTTTTTAAAATATGAGCGAATAACAACGAGCACGGGATTAATCCTCGATAGTATAGTGGTAGAACATTTACGGAACAAGTCAATGAATAGATTCCTGTGTCCAGGTGTCAATTTTCAATATACGAATATAATTATTTTTTCTAGTACACATATCATTAACCTCAAGTCATAAACGGCTTCGTATTACGAGTATTTCTACTAATATGCCGTGACCATCTGTATGGGTGACTAAAAAAAACTATGGATTTATAAAACTAAAACTTTGAATAAGTGATAAGGGAGAAGTGAGGGGGCACAAATCAGATTTTTTGGGTAATATTTCTTATTTAATAGAGTGAACACATTAATCTCTTGATCAGCGGTGTGTGGTGTGTTAAAGAGGTAAAATATGGTTGACTATTCTTAGGTGTTTTTGTATAATATAGTAGCAATTATAGAAATGGAATCCGTAAATTAAATTAATTTATAAAAAAAAAGAGAACTCTCTTCATGTGAGTTATTCAGTGCACTTGCATCTAGTATATCTTTAATTAAAGTTTACTAATACGGCTAGTAATAAGTATACAGCTTTTAATTCATTATTATATTGAGTAAAACGAAATTCTCAGTAAAACAAACTCTCCCCAACGTTTTAGTTTTATTTGACTTTAGTCATTTAATTCAGTAGTATTTTGATCATTCTCTTTTTTTCATCCAACACTTTCCCGTTTCCTTTGCTTTCTTGTAACTCTTCCTTACCTTCCTCCCCTTAAACCACATCCAACCCCTTCCACATTTCTCTGCCTCTTCCTCCTTAGCGAGGAACACATTAAAACAAAACACTACTAGCAATAGCACATAGCAAGACAGGAAGATATTAGTAAGGATTTTTATAATTGCTCTACCAAGTAACGTGGATGAGCTTGACGTAAAAGTGGATCAAATCTCTATATGTAGACTAAATATAAAATAATATATTTTTGGGTGTTTAAATCTTTTAGGAAGTTTCTCCTATAAACATTTGGTTTTATAATTGTTCTAAGGTCTTCTTATTAGTAGGTTTAATTTATTAATTTATAAGGTTGAAAAATCTCTGGTCATACTTAAATAAATATTTATATTTATATACATACATCTTATAGGTCTATTTACTAATCAATATATTGTGTTTGCCATTAGTGAGGTTGAATTTAGAAGTGTACTGAAAATTACGTTAAGGGATAATAGAAAAAGATTTTTAGTAAAAAAAATACCTTCAGTACACCTGACCAGGTCCGCTAAGGCTTCACTCTTCTGTTTAACTCGTCTTTTGATGATGGGAAAGTAGGGGCTCAAATCCAAACCGGGTCTACTGAGGATTGTTTTTTCTAAATAGTTTTCCACTCTCCTTGCTCCCAATTGTGAGTGGATTACCGAACAGTTATTTAGAGGAGATGTTAGTGAAAAAACACAAAAAACTATTTTTTTTAATCCAGTGAACAAATGGATTAATAAATAAAAATATAATGAATACTTTATTTGTAAAGCAAACTTATTACAAGACTAGTATTGGCATATAAATAGACAACAGTGACAACTGAATTTGAAAATAATTTTTATAATGACATACAAACCCCTTGTTATCTGCATCGGTGATCACGTGGAGTAAACGCCAATTTCACTTTGTCTGGTTTCCTGACAAAGGGAAGGTTGGGGTTCAAATCATGACAAAGTTTCATTTGATAACTTTCTTAAGTAGTTTCCCTCCCTCCCTCAACGCATATTCAGGTTCATTTCTACCCAAATTTAGCTTCCTCGTTTATACCACATTAGTGCAATTAAATTTGGATAGCCTGGAAGAGTTTTAAGACGTATTTCAAAAAAATAGATTTGTTTGGTAGCCTCTAAGTGAAATAGAGGTGTTAAATTTGACTATTTCCTGTGTACTCCTATTTTCAGTTTTAAATATTCGGTCTCTTCTGGTTATTTGTGCTTGTCCCATTAAAATAATCAAGTCTCGTAGAATATGGTGTGCAGGGTATGCTGCGCGAATGGTCAGGGTACCGACTGGCAAACCCAATAGGAAGAGACCATTGGGAAGACATAGACGTAAATGGGAGGATAACATTGGAATGGACCTGAAAAAGAAAGGGTGTAATGAGATGGACTGGATAGAACTATCTCAAGATAGGGATAGGCAAGTGTGGCAATGAACTTTCAAGTTCCTATTGCCATGGAGTAAATAAGTTTATTTAGATTTACTTATATTTTTTCCATTTTCTACTTACTGAAAAGTCTTTTTTAGTTTTGTTAATTTTGAGAGAACCTCCTACCATTTTATGGTGCCTCATTACGAAATTTGTGAATCTTCAGATCCTCACTGTGGCGTGGGGTGGTCCTTATACTTTACTGACAAATTTAAATCTTATACCACACTGATAAGTAGTTTATTTTTTATATTTAGGAAATTCGTTAACCCTACCACCAGTCCCCACCTATAAAGATAATATATTGAACAGTTATTTGGTATTGGGTGTATTTTCTCTACATTCTTGGAAAATTTAATTTTCTACCTCCACTAAAATCTTTTTCTACGTGTACGCCTCCTCCTCTCCTTCCAATTAAAAAAAATTAGGTCTTCTACTACACAGAGAAGTAGTTATTCGTATTAGTTTTGGAAATTTTGACCCTCCTCCCCTTCCTAAGTAGTTTCTCCGATTATATCTATTTTTCATAGTTATCCATCTTCGACCACTCCTAAAGGTGATTTTTTCTTCATGCTTTTTCCCTATATCCCGGGGTCTCATTTAACTTTTTAAAACACTGCTTGTTATTTAAAGTTCCTACTTTAAGTTTACTACCACACTGGAAATTAATTATTGTTTCTATTAATTTTGGAAATTTTATGACCCTTCCAACCATATTCCCTTTCAACCATTTATAACTAGTAAATTTCCAATTTTAAGACTTATTTGGCAATATGTAATTGCACTTATAACTACCTGCAAAATTTTAATTTTCTGGCACACTTTAAAAAAAATCATAAACCACACCCACAATATTTCCTGGAGTTCCATTTTAAAATTATTATCAGAGTTGTATAATTATTTCGGACAGTATATTTCTTTACTCGACGTTCACATTTTAGTTTTCTACTAAATTTATAAGTAGTTGAAGTTTTATAAATGTTTGACCCTCCATTCCCTTTATCAATTTCACTCTGAGAAATTTTAAATGCTAGGATTCATTGTGTTATCTGGAGTGTTTCTCTAATTGTTTGAACAACATTAATTTTCTACCTCGTTC
This sequence comes from Timema poppense, assembly GCA_902141375.1. Taxonomy (NCBI): domain Eukaryota; kingdom Metazoa; phylum Arthropoda; class Insecta; order Phasmatodea; family Timematidae; genus Timema; species Timema poppense. The sequence goes on along the minus strand of CABFOV010000017.1, from coordinate 45,760 downwards.
AGCTAGACGGCCGAGGACGGTGAATCAAGATTCGATTCTCGCTTGAGGGAAATGGGAGTGGTTTTAAATAAGTTGTTTTCCACTATCCCTCCACACAAATGTGGGTTCACTTCCTTTATATTTAACCTTCCCATTCTTAACACATTAGCGTAATTAGTACTCAAGCATATAACCCGAACGGTTAGTAAGAAGCAGTGTTAAGTAGTATTATTATTCTACCTAATTTTAAAAATATTTGCTAAATATAGTCTCTGCCCCTCAATCCCCCAGAATTAATAAAAAAACCTTCTTGTTTATTTGGTGTGGTATATCCACCTGGTTTAAGAATTTCAGTTCTCTACCACTCAGAGAAGTAATTTAATGTGTAAGTCTTGGAAATGTTTAGTCCAGTCCTGTCACTAGTGCTTCACCTCCCACTTATACATTTTTTATTTTAAGATCTAATTGGATATCTTAAGGTGTTCTTATACCGGCATGTCAAATTTTTAATTTTATATCACACCATAAAGTGTTTTTTTCTTTTAATACCCTACCTTACCCCTTTGTGCGTAGTCCTATTTAAAATTTAAAATGTTGAGATTCTTATAGTTATTTAGCGTTGTTCCTTTACTTTCCTTCCGAATCTCAGTTTTCTAACACACTGGGAAATAGTTTATTCCATTAGTATTAACAATTTTGAACCCCTCGCACCCTCCACCATTTATTGACTATTCTGTCAATTTTTTAAATGTATGTGGTCATCCAGATATGTCCTTCTACCTGACTAATAAATTTAAACTTTCTACCACACAAAAATGTTTTTTATACCCTCATACCTTAATTACTTGGGTCACACTTGAAAATTTAAGGTTTTCAGACTTTTATAATTATTTGGAGTGGTCCCTTTAGCTGCTCTAAAGTTCAATTTTCCACCACATTGATATATTTTTTTTTCTATTATTTTTGGCAACTTTTCGCCACTCTTAACACCCTTTTCTCCAACTCACCGTATTACAAGAACACTTGACTCACTGATTCACTCACCGGACACGTCACCCCACTCACTGAACCCGTTAGTTGGGAGCTAAAATTTGAGAGCGCCCTGGCTACATCCAACCGAGTATATAAAGAGGTCACAGTTTAAAGTTTAAAATACTCAGTTTCTAGACAACTCTACTGGATTCGGAGAAAACTAACCCAGTCTCTTCTAAGCCTGTCTTTTTCCTTTCAATTAAGATCTCCCCCC
>CABFOV010000017.1:29314-44489 GCA_902141375.1 Timema poppense | reverse complement strand
CCCTGGCCCCTCTAAAGCCGATAGCTGCGTGTCTGGCTGGTTGCGGCCCCAAAGAGCACGAGTACAAAACAGCTCAGGTAAATAACAGCGCAGCCTCGTAGTCCCCAAATAAAGCAGGAACAATACAGCGCAAGTGAACAGTTGTAGCGCAATTTTTTCGTTACCTTATAGTGCCCTCTTTATTCCTCAGAACAGTACAAGGTGGTTTGTGTTTAACTGAGTAGCAATTGTACAGATCGCGCAAGCAGCCTTAACATGGCTTTCAAGTTACTGTTACTGAGCGTTTAGGGTAAGTTAGGTTAGGTTAGGTTAGGTTAAAGGACAATCAAGTTTCAAAGGGTGAAGTTGGACAGCTGTTAATTCCAGTAGCCTACGCGTTATTGCCACCAAACAAAAGAAAGAAATAGACACTCGACTTTTTATGGCAATTGAGAAATACGCTCTTATGTAGCTGTGTTATTTTCCAGCCCCATTATTTGCGCTGTTTTGTACCCACTTTTCACTTGCGCTTTTATGTACACTTGCTCTTTGTTAGCATATTCGTCTGGCTGGCTACGTGCTAAACAAAAACAAAAATAAAGAACGAGAGGACAGGCCATTAGTATTACACTAATTTTGTTACTGTATGCATTTACAATATAGTTTTAATTTTAATTTATATGGGCCTTTTTTAATTAAGATAATTTTGATTTTGTGAACAATTGAATTTTTTTATCACCAGCCGCTACTGTTCACTCCTCCTCTATTTGATTGCGATTAGATTTGATCTCAATTCTACCTTCCTTATCCTCATTAAAATATCTGGGAGGGTAGTAGAATCCAGTGAACTAGAAACAACTCCAACTAAATTACAATTTTTTTGTAATTCCTTGAGATTTTACAGGCCAACTCAATCATTCTAGCTTACACCTATCAAAAATATTTGGCAAAAAAAAATATTAGTCAATGTTGTGTCTAGTCTATTCTATTATGTTCATTTACACCTTACTTACTCTAAAGTATTATGTATATATATATATATATATATATATTATTTAATGTCTTCATAATTAATAATGGTTATTAGAAAACATGTAATCCAAGAAAACAGGATAAATGTAATGTAGAATGTAGTTTGATTTGATTCACATAAATTATAACCTTGATTGATTTGAGACAGATAAACTAAAATACGGGTTAATAACTTAAGCGAATTTAGTTATAATTAATCATGGTTTATAATGTCATAACTTACTATATATGGGGCTATCACTGGGTATCATACTTTATAAAACCAATTCTATCCTACGTTATAATTCAATTCTATTCAGTATTTCTATCTTTGAATGTATAGATGCCATTTTGTTCATAATTTCAAGGCAAGCAATTTACAATAAAATACATCTTTATCCATGGTCTCTAACAATTTTAATTTATATTCTCTTTCTCATAATAGTGTGCAAACCAATCTAATTCACGGGCTCTCTGTGATAGTAACTGCCCAGGTTAAAACACTAACAATATATTCATAACAATTCCTCTAACACTATCATTGCAAGAAATATTAATAAGATAAAATCATTCTGCCATATAAGAAGACATTGGTTTCCTACCTTTTGATAGAGACTTCAATTTGATCAAAAGAAACAAAATAAAATGGACTGAATTTATAAATAGACGGAAGTATTGGAACTAATTGTGAGTTAAAGATACAAAAATAAATTGGTTGTAATTGATATGTTAGAAAATTATTAAATTTTGAATTTTAAGGATTGGTTGCCATGCATTTAAAAGATGATGGTAAACTCCCTCATAAATCCTCTGTAAAGATCATACCAAGATATTGGAAGATTACCTTTAGTGTGTTATCATTCATGGAATTTAATTTTATTTCTGATAATATTCGAAATATTATAGCATCTCCGAAAGGAGTCCTGTAACACACACATTCGTTCTTGGAGAAGGGATACATCTTATTAAGAATCTTCCTATTGAAAAAGAGTATGTAAAAGTTTTTTGTGTGATGAAGTTATAAAGTTGATGGGCATTAAAATTACCCTCATGTTGGAGTTTTCTATGAGACTATTAGTAAAATGGAAGATAAACAAACAAAATATGATTTTTTTTTAATTAATTAATAATTTAAGTTTGAACTATTAAATTGCATCACTGTAGGGGTAAGCATTATAAATATTTTGATTATCAGTTTTGTAAACCATTAAATATAGCAATATGAATATTTTTCAATAATCGTAAATATCATTTTGGGGCTGATTGTGTAAGTTTAAACTAAAATAATAGAATAAAAACCATTAGTTTAAAATTTTATATTATTAAAGGAAATTATTTATATAGTCTATAGGTTAATTTAGGAGTGAAATATAATAGAATAAAATTTTATCAAATAATAGTCATTTTAATAATTTACCAATTTATCAATTATTATTGTTTTGTTTCATGGAGAAAAATGTATTAAAAATAAAATCACGTTCAAAAATATTTTTTTGAGTAATTTCAAAAACATATCATTATAACTTAAGTGGTTTTGGAAATTAAACCCTTGAAAAACTAATGAAAATATTTATTTAAGCAATGAATACAAAATATAAAAATACAATGTTCTTGCCAAGATTAGTTTAATACAATTTATACTAAATTCAGCAATAATGAAGAAAAACTATTATTTTTTTAAGAATAGGTAATCTCTAATCACAAAAAGAGTTTCTTTTACACCCACAAAATGTATTCCCTATGTAGTGCATATTTAAGCTAAGCCAACACATACAAATTCGAGCACAATCAAATAAATTACAGTCGCACATAATAAAGAGCTATAAATCAAGATGCAGTCACTTTTGAGTAGGGTGGTTGTATACACATATGTAACTTTTGATATTTGTATCAGTTAATATCTAGTATTTGAACAAATACTCGTAAGTCATATATGAGATAGTTATAGTAGAGACTTTATTTATTCGCGAGTATAGCTACCATCCCAGTTCTCTCCTGTTAAGCATGTTTTATTAATTTGATAATTAAAGTTTAAGTTTTTTATATTATGAAATACACTGCTTTATTATCATCGTGGAAATAAAGGCAATAATCTATTCAAACACCCTTAAATTTATATTTAAATGTTTACTAACAGAACCACATTTAAATTTGATCAAATAATTTACCACTATCAAGTATTTAAATCGGAAGGTCTAATTTTGAATGGAATTTTTTTATATGTTCCCAACAGTTTATGTCAAAGAAAAATAAGTTTAAAGGTGTGGCAATTTCCTTCCTCCAGACCAATAAAATTTCAGAAAACTTGTATGACTGGCTGGTTGCAACTTCCCTTGAAACAAAGTCCCACACTCTTGTTTCGCAACTCCACAAGTCATCCATTAAATGTTGTCGAGTCTGCATAGACCTTGGTTAGAAGTCAAGAAATGAGTAGGAAGGGTTTGAGAGAGGTCTTAGGACGACGACACTGTAAGATTTCGCCACCACTCCTAGAAACCCAAGAAGGGAAGAGGGGATTTGGGAGATTCAGGGCAAGGTCTCTTAATTAAACAAGCTCTTGTATTTCTCACACATTACTTTTCCCTCATGGAGAACCTTGTCGTAATTATCATACGTTTCATCGTTCCCCAACTTACTTGTGTATTACACGTGCCCTATCCTCTAGGCTTGCAAGCCACAGATTAAATAATATTCCCCTAACCCTCCTCGCAATAGCTACGATATGTGATGGGACAAAGAAGTATAACTCTCACTGGTACCATGTTTTTACATACTCTCAGTTACTCATTTACATAAGATATATCAATTTTATTGGAGCATTTAAATTTTTGTAGATAATTTTATGTTAGAATCAGAATAAGATCTAAACACGAAGGATAAATATACCATCTATTTATAAAGCACCCTCTGTGTTCTAACCTACCAGAGACAATCACTTAAAAATTTTAAAAATACACACCTTTAAAAAAAATCCTAAATCTATTTTAATAAAATCAATAACTAGATGGTACCCTCTTGTGTAATCTTTAATTTCACACCTGCAACATATTTTCTTTAAGTGATTAAAATTTGTTTTTAAATTTAATAATCAATAATATAATTTATTCAAACATTAATTTAATTTTTAAAAATTCAATGAATTTTGATATCCTAGCAAAAATTTTTGTTCAGAACCTTATTGAACTATATAAACTGTTTTTTAAATTTTAAATACTTATAAAATAATATTTTCTAAAAAAATCTATATTCATCAATCTCATGGAAATAATTCTCATTACAACCTTATTGTACAACGTATACCATATTGTAGTATGTAAATACAATGCATTTAGATATTATGATTTTACTTCATATTCTTTTAGAGTAAAATTATAATCATTCAAAAGTACTTAGCAGTATTGTTTATTTAAATTTAGTTTCACCATCCATAATTAAAATTAAATTGTGAAATGAGAGATTTGCTAAAGGTATGTCATATATTTTAGTCTTGTAAACTTTATAAATTACATTGTAACATGTATATTAAAATTAAAATGATTTGTAAAAAAAATATGAATTTGTACAAACTTAAACAATATTTTATGATAAATACGAAAAAATTCTACAATGTTGGGGGGTAAGGATTAGGTAGGTAGAATTAAAAGTAAATTTACCACTATTTTATTGTATATATTGTATGAAACAATTCAGAATAAACACGATCAGCATATTAGGCCCAGCCTCTGATCCAGGCACCTCTTCTATCACTGATAAACCATTCCAGACATAAATTAAATCTAATCTGCGTGTCCACGGATTCGGGGGGAAGCAATATTGCCCGTTAGTGTTATATTTCCCTAATGGATCTTACTACTCGTTCGTTGAACTTGGTAGTTTTGGGGTAAAGTTCTTGGTTTAATAGCCGATGTTTGTGGGTTCAAACCCAATCAGGGCCTAAGAAATGTTTATGAGAAACAAAAACCCGTAATAAAACTTATTTCGGATGGGGAAGTAAATCCGTCGGTCCCATGTCGATTGTGCCATGTAAAATAACTTTGGATAAGTTTGTTAAAATACCTTTTCTAGCAAAACTAGTAGGCACTTTCGCTTTGGCTCATAGACATTATTCTGTGCTGATATAATCAGTAGATTCAGAAGGTGCTCGTAAAATACTTCAAATAAAAAAATAAATAAAATATTACTTGTTCAAATGGTAACGAGTGCGAACAAGATGTGTTTATCAACTAGCAACTAGCCATACTCTCGAGGATGTTTACACCTAAACCACTGGTTTTGTCTCAAGATGGCATCTCAGAGCCAGTGACTACGCCGTTTACTGAGAATGCACCAACGTCGGTTAGTCCTAAGATTTGGGAAGTCGTGGAATGAGTCCCGTTCGGCCCAAATTTGCATGACTTTGACAAAGAGGATTGACGTGCTGACGTGTTGCACTGAAGAAATCCCTGGTGCCAGGACAGTCAAGAATGGTGGAAAAATTTCCATATGGACACGCCATTGCATTACTCTCTTAATTTCTTGGACACGTCATGATATGGCCACTAATATATCTACGTATATGTCCGACTCAAATAGAGAGAACCTTCAACACATACCATGACATAGGACAGACTTCACTTGAGAGGCGGTAAACAGGGAGGCAGTATCAGCTGTGATTTCTGAAAATTATTCATTCAAGTAACATATTTATTTTAAGTGTTTGACTTATGTTCTCTTTAAAATTTATTTTCATTCCTATCACCAAGTCAAATTAAACATTATTATTGTTGTATGGATATGTATAGGTTATTTTAGTCATACATTTTTCAAACAAGTTAAATGTTATCATTTGCAGCTCACTTGAAGGGCGTGACATTTTTGAATTGATGTATTTCTGGACTCATAAAGTCCCTCATGTTATGTTAAGATTTAACTTACTCTTCTTGATATCTGGTAGATATTCTTTCTTCTACTAATTGGGGAAAAGGATTTGTTTTCTATCATTTTTATATGTGTATTGTTACACCAAAACTGAAAATAAGGCGTTAATGAGAGTCATTGTAACTTTTTCCTATTTATTTACAAAATAAACTTAACTTTCATATTAAATTATTAATTTTTTTCTAATTCAAACTCACAATATTTCCAACAAATCTTAGTTAAGTGACTTGTGAGGTTTATAAATCTGTATTTCAATAATTAATATATATTTATATATATATATACTTATTTTGTAATTTTTTTTCAACCCTTCCACTATCAAGTGAAACCTAAACTAGCGTTTCTCAACATGACATACCATTCAAACTGAAATCCAAGAGTACCATTTTAAATCGATAATTTTTCCGGCCAATGCCATATTGAAATGGCATACGCTATGTGCCAAACTTTGTTCGTGTCCACACGGAAACTACAAAAGAACAAATTATAGGAATAGGATATTTCTGTGGCACAAAATCGGAACTAAATATTGGCATAGATTTAATAATGTGTGCCGTTATGGGTGCTTTCAAGAGCATATACATTGTTCTTTTTCCAAACAGACCAAATCTCGTTTCGGACTAACAACTACTCTCAAAACACTCGCTACTACTCTCAAAAAGTCACTACTCCTAATGACACAGCTTCACTATGACAGTTCGTTAGAATATCTACAGGCGCTGTGAGGGAAAATTGATGAATTTCACAAGAACTTTGAGAATACTTTTTGATGTTATTTAATGAAAAGTGCTAGTAGGCAATATAAAGTTTGCATTAAATGTGATTGTCTTTATTTTGTTCTAAATTAGAAGTTGTAGTAGAATAATGAATATGTCAGTAACCCTCACTGTGTTTCACTTGTTCGTATTCGGTATTCGTGAGACCCACTAGTCCTGGTCACACACCACACACAGCATTCATGTTCACTTCTAGAGTGGTCCCTAAACTGTCTATACAGTTTTCTGGATATTAGAAGAGAGCTCCATTCCAAAATCTATTTTACTTACCAAATTTAAGGTTGTTGGCTTCCTCTTAATTGATATGTCCTCCTGACCAATCGACGAGGAGCCAATTTTTATAGTAGGGGCAATTGACACCCTTCCTCTCTAAAGAAAACTTGATAAGCATTGAACCACATTCAATACGGCTTGTGTATGCAGGAATCAATTTTTCTGGCTTACTGAGAATCTAGTATAACATGAGTTCATTTATTTAACTTGAACGATTTAACTGGCCCGACGAGACAATAAACACGATTTAACAGAGTGTGGTCCCAATACCTCAATTTTATTTTCATCTTGGTTCACAGCTTTACGGAAAAGTATTTTATGCTACTTCAAATAAACGTTCTCAGTTTTATCGTGCAACTTAATGCACATTTTAGTTAAAAATGATAATTTAGGCAAATTCATATAATTATATAGTTACAATATTTTTAATATTTAAAAAGAAAATCTTACATTTTCAAGAAAAGTTTATAAGAGATGAAGTTTCTATATCTCCATTTATGTAGGCTATTTGCAACTAACACTGTACAGTGATTCAGGTGGGTAGAGCAATTTTCAACGAGGGTGTTGGTTAAGCTATCTGACTTTTACTACTATTCTTGGTGACGGAATTTGAGAGCTTCAATAGAAACAGGAAGGAAAGGGAGAATAGCTGTTACTGGGTGATTGTTTTGAGTTCCTGAATCCTAAGATTCTACCAGCATAAAGTCGGAAACTAGCGCTTGTGATAGGAGGAATTTGTAGAATGAACAATGGTGTATAATTTTATATAAACATTATATATTATATAAATACATTATGCATAAATATTATATGAATATTATATAATTACTAAACCTTTTATATATTATTTATAAAAAAGTGCATTAAGCAAAATAAACTTGTAATTAAATAAATATGATAAATTATTAGTATTATTATTATTAGCACCAAGATTTACTACCCGTTCGGATCACACACACTTACGCTAATGTGTAATGGTAGGGTGATTGTGGGATGAAATGGAAGAACTACAGTTTAACGTGGAATCCGAACCACGGTGGTAGGCCTGGCATTCCACACATTCACAAGATGTCTTGTCAGAGGTGAAGGAAGGGTTTGGAAATCAGATAAATCTGTGCCGGGATTTAGGATTTAACCCCAGACCCCCAGCACAGAAGTTTTACACCTTACCCCATGCTACCCTAGTATGATAGAGTTTTTTAAATTAAGCACAGATAATAGTATACACACACACATATTTAAAACCACTTCAATATGTCGATGCCCTGGCGGAATATTCCTTAGACAGTGCTAATGTAGTAGTAGTAGTAACACTAAACAAGGATGACAACTTAGTTGCTAGCTATGAAAACTAACCTAAGATAAATTTAAAATTCAAAATTAATTGGAGAAACACTATAGAATTTCAAGTCCACCAGAAAATATTTCATAATTCACAAATAAACTGGAATCGCTGAAGCTAACATCCGGTTTAGTCTTAATATTACTACATTACCAAGTAATAAGGTAGATTCTATGAAATCATCGACATATTAAAGTGTATGTTAATATTTGTTAGTGTTTGATTCAATTTTTTATAATACTTATGGTGACATGGCGGTCTAGGGGTGAGGTGTCAGTCAGACTTCTGTGTTGGGGGTCAAGGGTTCAATCCTCGGTCCTGGCACAGATTTATCTGATTACCAAACACTTCCTTCCCCTCTGACAATACATCTTGTGAATGTGGAGAATGCCAGGCCCCCACCGTGGTTCGGATCCCACGTTAAACTGCAGGTCCTCCATTTCATCCCACAATCATCCTACCATTACACATAAACGTAAGTGCGTATAACCCGAACGGGTAGTAAGACGTGGTGCTAGTAAAAATAATAATAATATTTTATATTATATTTATTTAGTTACAAATTATAGATTGAGCGTTTATTCATACAGGCACATTTTGGAACAATTCCTGACGTCCTCGTAAAGTTTAAAAGACATAGCTTACAGCCATTGGAATCCTTGGAGTTGTTCCTCAAATAATTAAATAAAACTGTACAGGGTATAGCTTGGATAGAAAACCATAACTAAAGAATTTCCCAACATTTTAAAAAGTAATGTAGGCGTCAGTATCTTGGAAATAATCAACCAAGCTTTTTAGGGTTAATACACAAACAATGAAGTGACAGAGTATACACTTTCAGAGATAACTAGCTTCAAGGAATGTCCCAGCGCTAAGTGTTTTGTAGAGATGAGTTTTAAATTTATGTACAAGAACATTTTAAGTGATAGCCATAAACGATTCACTTATATATGAAGAAATATATGTTTGTATATTGTAATCAGAACCATATTCAGTAATGTTTATTAGAATATAACTTTTATATCTTTTTAATTTCGATAGTTATCACTTTTACAGATCACAATTTCCTGTTTTTCTTGAAATTTTTTCAGTTTTAAATACTTAAATACATGCCTATTTTTAGAATCCTCCTTTTATAAAAATACACAACCTACTCATTATGTATTGGTTATTTGTATCGAAACTATAATTATTCCTTTATTTTCATAAATGAATATATTATACCCACATTCCAGTGATCCCAGTGAATAAATATATCTAGTTTAGTTTGCTGGTGATAGGAATGTTAGGGTTTGGGTCGATGTCAAGTAAACTAAAATGATTACCACTTTCACTTCACGTAAATTCTGGCACAATTCCTCATAATTCTACATTTTACATACCTACTCTACTAGTGTAATTAAACGTATACATCCCCAAAGGGTAAAATGACATGATAAGGAAAAACACTATATTTAAAAATATTCAGGCAAACCCAAATGAGTATTCCAGGTGACCTGTAAAAAGTGTTTTTAATGACTAGAATATTCCCCGTAATGAAGAGTCCTATAATCACGCTTGTAAATAACCCCGACGGCCTCTCCAGAGAAGTCATTCATTGATTCCCACTGGAGATAAACAAAGAAAAATTGCTAGTACTTTGATTTTCCATTCCACTCCTGCTTCCTGGTCCAGCTAGACCTTTTCCACCCATCGTATTTATAACGAAAAGGGAGGCCGTAGCACACCACACAAAGAATGAACAAAGATAACCATATTTTCTAGTTTGTATTATCTTTTGTTTCAAGTTATAGGGCATTACGTATACGGGAACGATTAAAACTTAAATCCAACAGAACAGCCCAGTACTGCCAGTGAAGATAGGTTCTACCCCTTTATCGTGAGCTTCGCTTCGCCACCACCCACCACCCTCTGATGTGATTCGTATGCAAAATACATTTGATTATCCCCAAGAGTAAATACCGAAGGGGGTGATTCTACCAAGAGATTTTCTAGTCAAGGCACACAAAATGGAATGGTATAGTCGAGACTTTTCGTCGTCTATTTTACATGGGAGCAATGCCATCGCACACAAGTAAATAGGCAAAAATTAAAACGAGGGAAAACGCTAAGGAAGCCAGTGATAAAAAGCATTATGTAAAGATAATATTGTATGATGTATATGAATGTACATAAAGAAAGAACATTCAAAAGTAAAGTTGGAGTTCACTCAAAGACGGCTTAAAAGATGAAGGGGGAGGTGTTTGTATAAGAGGAAAGTCAAATCAAATTAAATTTTATGAAGCAGAATATTAAAATTTGTCATTTTTTTAACATTAAGAATTATTTTCCTAACAAAGAAATAATTAAGATAAAGGAAGCTATTCAAAGTGCTATGTGAAGTCTCGTTCTTTCTTAGGTAAATTAGTTGAATTTTACTTTTTACAGTTATTTTTTAAATATTTTGATTAGTAATTAGTAGTAAAATTATTAGTTTTCATTTTGGTTGAGAAAAACAAAGTTTAAGTGTCATTAAATTCAATAGGTTCTAAATATGTTAGATCAAATGCAAATACTCACTTTCTTTAACCTAGGTAACTGTATTAGAGTTAAACTTTGAGTAACCAACTCTGAAATATTGATGTACTTCTCCACCTTTAGCCATACCTCTCACCAAGTGTAGCTGGTCGGTAACAAATCTCATCACTCCGGGTTCTGGTAGAGCGTGGAAACCACCTGTATAATACTACCGCTAAATAAATATTATAGTATCAGATTGCATTATGCTAGTTTGGGTTGATTATAGCAATACTAATCCATCTAAATAAACCTAACATTGGTAGACGTATGGAAGGTCCGATTTGGTTACGATTGGTTGGATGGCAAAATAAATGATATTGCTGTATGACAATTCTATTATGTAATAGTGAGTAAGTGATAGTGATCATAAATCATTCCAATTTATTAAATAAATGTAATTTCATAATAAACTATGCTTTTTGATTTGACCCTAACTCTGCATTAAAACTTATGTCTGCTGAGATGCACACTCTGGAAAAAATCGCATGCAATTATTCGTGGCTGAAAAGGGCCTTGGGCAGATGCATATCAACCCTATTTAAAATGTAACCTTGTGGCTTATTAATAATCATCGAGAATGCCAGCATAAAATTGAATTGTCTCGCTCTCATAATAAAGGGAATGCCAGTGTCTACAGGTGCCACATATAATTTCTGTATCAATAATATATTCCCTTGAGGCAAACCTGTTAATATTGTTATATGGGTTTGAAATAAGTCCAATAATTTCACTACTAGGTGGGTTCCATGGCATAGGTCCTGTTTGTAAATTCGTATTTATCCTTAAGCATGTTATATCGACAAAGATCTCTTCTATTTATTATTATAGAGAAAGAATTGTATAAGATGAATTAAATAAATTTCATTTAATCAATATTTTCTTTAAGGTGGATAACTCTTTAAGACTTGCTCCAATGATAATTATGTTTACTTTCAAACCACTAATATTCTTAACGCCACATCTTAAAGGAGCTAGGAGCTAACACAAATATATATTTAAGACCTAATAACATAATTTTGTTGATGAACAGATTATACAAAACAAAAACACCCTTCTCTCCCTAATCCCAACAGCCAACCCACTCCTCCCACTGACATGTGCCCACTGGCTTGGCAATGACCTGACCTCTTGTGACAGAGGACTTGCCAGCATCCTGACACTAGACAGCTTGACCCAGTAACATGTATTCCCTCATTGTGATAGGTGGTTTGGCCCCTATTACTATCTACTTCTCAACCGTTAGACAAATTATGATTCAGAATGGATACACCTTCTGATCCTTATGTATTCCTTCTAACAGTAATTTTCTTAACTTCCTATCCTATTATATGTCTATCCAGTGCCTTTACGCTGTCCCAATATAGTCCATAACAATAAATGATCATCTTAAATACTTCAAGGCTCATACTTAATCATTAATATGACATTAAACAAAACATTTATAATTTAAAAAAAAGTGCTGATTTATAAAATACACCTTTTAACAATGCGTATTTTTTAACATCTACCTATACAATAAATATGTTTATATGGTATACTCGTCCCAAAATACTCTTTCAAGATTTTTAAATTTCCCTCCCTTTCTCTGTCTTCCTCTATTGTCAGCCTTTATCTTATTATCTAAAGCTCTAACTTAGATCATATTAATTTTATCAGAGTGGAAAAACATACGTTGAATTAAAGCTCATTGATTATTTTATACATTAGATTAAAACAAAATTTAAACATTCTACATTGACCAGAATTTAAAAAAACATATATTATATTTTAGTTCATTGGTCGTTACCTATAAAATATAACATCATTATTAATGGATCATACAATACATCATACCATATTAGAGTCCTAACATATTTTATCAACCCCAAATTAGTAATGATTATAAGTTATAAGACATATGATCACACTAGATTATCGAAATATTATACTTATATCAAATTCAATCATCTACTAACCATCGATAAATATAAGATAAGTTATTAATTCATAGGTTATTGATCATATAATGCATATTAAATAATAAGCCTTCAAATATCATATTAAGTAGCCATTTTCCCGCTAATCCTTGATCATATTCTATATACATGATATAGTAATTCACTCCATGCTCATATAATCAAATATACTTAATATTTAGCTATAATCATGCTCCATTAAAAATTCTGAAACAACAAATATTACTATCTCAACCTCACGCATAATTTATAAACTCAATTGCCCTTAATTTAATATCCTAGATGGTGTATTAATTTAAACAAGAACGTATGGATTCATATGGATAGTCCTATGTGCCTAGGGCCATTATATACCTAAACGTAAAATATTAAGAGGTAAGTTTTGACAATTCATGTAATAACGTTCTAGGATTTGACTCGACAACCTTACGTATATAAAACATTTTGCTTTACATCCCATAACGAGAAAATTCTGATACGAGCGTATAAAAGAGAATGGTGTAGGTTCAGTCGTTTTGGAATGTAGGTAAATTATATGTTGAAGACTACTATCTCTACAATTTGTGGGTCCACTATTAATGGTATATTTATAATGGGATCATAGTATAAATGTTATCATGGTAGTCATTTAATGCTCCAGGACATTAAACTCGCTAAACACGCTGACCTTGACATGCCACAAACAGATCTCTCATGATGAGGCCACTTCTCATCCGGATTTTTGATATCGAGCATAAGACTAATACAGACCAACACGGGCTCAGTCATCTCCACGAAAAATCCTAAATCATGATTTATATAGTTAGATGCCTCACATACTTACATACATACATACATATATACATATATACATACATACATACATACATACATACATACTTACATACACCATCAGTTATTTATTGTCATATGCTATTTTTAGATTCGTCCATAAAAGAAACTCATACTGTATTTTATAGAAATATGAGGTGTATCATTTGAAGAATGCTTCAAAACACTTTGTGAATATAATTTGATTTTTGACAATTTAAATAATATTATTTGTGTTCATTTGGAAATCGAATTGAATATAAATAATTGAGATTTAAACATATTATCTCCTCTTCCTTCCCAAGGATTAAATCCTGCTGCACTAAAGTAGGCATTCCCCTAAGATTTTTATAGTTGCAATACAAATATGTCATCTATACGTCCTCTAGGATCAACCTTATTCATCCCTAACATAACAGCGTAGTTAGTACATATGCGTGTAACCCTAACGGGTAATGAAACTCAGTACTAAAATAAAAATATAAGGTATGTTTGAGAAAAATAGAATTTATGTCAAATGTACCCACTTTTTCATTGAATAATATTTGATAACCATTTAGAAAAAATCACGCTTAGCAAACTCAGCTGAGATTTGACTACCGACCTTTCCGTCACCAAAAAATCGGACTATACAAGCTTGAAGTCTAGTCTGCGTTTCTACCTCTAGTGGTAAATATAAATAAATGTATATAATTTGTGATTTTAACTAAATAATTTTCAAATAATCTCTCGAGGATGGTAGTATAGAGAAAAAGCAAACGCACTAGCTTGTAGAGAGTTTGAGAGAACCAGGCTAGACTCTAATCCTGACCAACCTGCCAATATCAACCAAATGAATGCGAATATGACATTTTAACCCAATCGGCTGGCGGTAATGGAGTAGCAATATAATTACTGCATGCATTTAACCTCTTTTATTTTATGTTTTGTTTTTATTCTTATAGAATTAAATATTTAAAGACTTGTCCGGATAGTATTTTGTTTTGTTTTTCAATTTGCGACAGATTATATTTGTCCTATCTTTTTAATAAAATAATTTAAAATCAATGAATTCTTCAATGATGGACTAAATTAGTATATTAATAGTAAACCACTGGTGGTGACCTGGTGGTCTTGAGGTAAGGTGTCGGACTTCTGTGCTAGGGGTCCGGGGTTCAATCCTCGGTCCCGGCACAGATTTATCTGATTGCCAAACCTTTCCTTCACCTCTGACAATACATCTTGTGAATGTGGGGAATGCCAGGCCTCCACCGTGGTTCGGATTCCACGTTAAACTGTAGGTCCTTCATTTCATTTCATCTCACAATCACCCTACCATTACACATTAGCGTAAGTGCGTATAACCCGAACGGGTAGTAAGACGTGGGGCTAATAATAATATTAAACCACTGGTGTATATCGTGACAACCCTCTCCACCTTATCCAATGACTATGACAAGCTGAACATTGGGACCGTGTTCTCGTGTGCTCGTGTGCTAGTTCAGTTGGACGACACGACACGAACGGGTAGATGGAAGTTCACGCAAACATCACCTAAAGGTTTAAAAACTTCC
>CABFOV010000017.1:0-25391 GCA_902141375.1 Timema poppense | reverse complement strand
AAAAAATAAAGCCCCCCCCCCCCCTCACCACTCATGGTGCCTGATTTTCCATGATAATTTAAGTATCAGATTAAGAATATTTGCTTCAAAAATGTGTTAAAATTAGCCTACTTATAATGCTAGTCAACAATTTAAAAATCTTGCTTCAAGGTGCATTCGCCCCCCCTCCCCCTCTATCTTTAAAATTCCAGATCTCTGCATGCCGTAGATTAGGTTGGGCATCGTACAAAAACAAACACACACAGACAAACACTTCTGTTTAATATTATAAATATATATATATATATATATTATTATAAATAAATTTATATATATATTTATAATTTTTAGGCCTGTATAAGACAGTTTGGTTATAATACTAACTCAACATAATAACCCCTAATATTCAATTGATAGACACATGAAAGGTCGGCTTTGGTAGTAAAAAAAGTATATCTCGTTCAGTTATTACTTAAATGTTGATAAAAGGCGAAAGAACTAAATAATTTCTAATTTTATTAAATAAAAAATGAATTAATGTACTAAAATCCTGCTCCACTAGGTTCTGTACCATACTCTAAGCGTTAGGTGTTCAAAGTTTCAACTTTATTGGCCATCTGTGAGCTTCTGTAGGGTACAGAAAAACACACACAATAGGAAATTATATATGGATATTATGGGTAAGAAATCAATAAAGGTGTGGTTGGTTTTGAGGTTTGCGTGAAAAAATTTCAGTGTCTCAGGTCTGTTGGACTTCAAGATTTTTTTTACTTAAAATTTTGGGAACCCCTTCCAGGTTGGTGACCCCCATGGAAATCTTAGGCCATCAAGTATTCTTGTAACATTTTGTGCTAGGGGCTACCTCGTGCATTAATTAAGCTTCCTAACTCTGCTTGGATTCTATATATCTTGACCTCTTTCTTTTACAACCCCTCCCCCCGCAACCCCTAATTTTAACTTTCATTTCAGTCACGATTCATTCAGAAAAGGAAAATTGGCTATGTTCGGTTGTACCGTGATTTATTTTAGTCTGCAAATTTTTTTCCTTAAACATTATGGAAAAAGAGAGCATAATATTCCACCAATAACAATAATTTAAATTATATAAATTTTAACAGAAACTTTGAGAAAAGAGTAACATCTCTGTCTAGCAAATGTAAAACAATCAATTCACCTTTTTCAAAGTAACTCGCTTAAAATATATGTGTATTTGTTTATAACTCGGAAACTATTGGATTGATAAAAATTTATTTAAGTAAAATATTTTTATTTTCAATAATACCATAACTTTTTAGCGGTAAGTTATTTTGCATCTCAAATAGTTGTGTAGATATGATCCGAACTCGAAATTCTCACTAGTGTAACCACTAACAGTCATTTTTGCGAGAAAATGATAATTTACATTTTGTTTATAATGCTAAACCGTACTTAACTACCAAATTTATTCAAAATATTTAGATGTTGGCTTTAGAAAATCGATTTTATTTATTTGTTCTTCAGTAATCTACCATCAGACAAAAATAATCGAAAATGTTGCTCCTTTAGGTTCTGTTCCCTCGTATATTCTCTAAGTGTAAAGAGTTAGCTTTCTATGTCATATAGGGGCATCTGTAGGTTGCGGAAAGACACACACACAAACACATTAGGAAAAATAGAGAGAGAGAGTTATATAAAAGTAGATAAGTCTAGAATTGTTTTGGAGAAAAAATGTTAAAATTTTCGGTAATTGTTGCAACTTACACCCCAGGACGCTATTAGCTGGAGGTTTCCCTACCGCATCCCTCTCTTACTCCTCCGAGCTCTGCGCATTTAAATATTCGTATCACCGATCATTTTCTTCTTCTCTTGCTCCCCAAAAATGGTATTGTGCTAACGAGTCTAGAGTTGATTCGCGGAGAAAACACAAATTTTCGATTTCTGGCATGAGCTAAAAGTGCATGTATAAACTCACTGATGGACCTTGATGGGTGTTGTAAGTTAAACAACGTCTTTGATACTATCATGGTTAGCCTAATTTCTCCGTAATCCCCTTTCCTGACCCTTCACTTATACGTTCCCACATCCTTCGCAATGATCAGCTCTAAGCCCATCACTTTATAGATGTGAAGTTTTTTCTATTACACCTACAGGAAAATGCTTATGCACTTCACCTTTTTCGATTAACTCTTATTAGCTTAATAGACTGTCTAGTCTAACCTGCTGCTTGCAGGCATCTCAGTTAAAGGATCAAATCTCTCTCTCGTGCCAAACACCCTAACCCGTGGTGGGAAAAAGTAAGTTTAAACCGAATGACGTCTAAAATTTTCCAAATTGTGCACATGATGTCAGCTTCTGGGGACTCACTTCAAGACTAGGATTGTGTGCTGTGGCTAGTGGCATCTTTTCGTGTGAATTTAGACAGTTTCAACAAAATGATTTAAGTTAATCCATATATCATAATGTAAAAATATTTAGAGAACTTATAGAATATTTGTAGTAAGAAGTACAAGGGTATGAAACAATGAAACTATATATATTTAAAAGTAATTTTGAAAAGTAAATGAATTAATTGAATACAGAACGAAATAATCATACAAGCAAAATAAAAAAATAAAGATTATTTTATTTAAGACATAAAATATGATTATGATTAGGTGACTTAACATTCATTTAAATATAAATCCATCAATATTAAATTAAATTTAATTAATTAATTTTCCAAATAAAATCTGTGGCTTAAACGATTAAAGCCCAACACCAATCCAGGAAATACGCATTTAATTCCACAATGGAAAGATGAGGTAGATAGAATTCAGAGGAAATTTATCCACACTTACATGGAAAGAGAGTGAAAAACTATTTAGGAAAAAAAACCTATTATTACACTTGGCTGGTATTTGAAAATTGACAGCCCATCGCCGGCAACCCAATATATAATTAGACCATTAGTCCACGTATCTACCGATGCGGGTCCAATTCAACAATCAAACACTTGGCAAATTTAAAGATAAATTAATATTGGTGAAATATTGCCTGGCTGAAAACCATGAAAAGCTTGCTCATTATAAGAATATGTATACAAATAAAATAAAATATGGATTGTTGTAAATATGAATTTTCATAAATATATTGTATATTAGATAATACCATTTACTGGGTAGTAACAAAATGTCAAAAATTGTACCTATTACCTACCACACATACTTTCACGCTCCTTGTCCTAAACATGGAGATATGTACTCAAAGCTCGTAAGATAATATTAAATTAAATAAAATTCATTGCTCCATAAACCTTACACCAAATGGTATAAATCAAATAATACACACTGTTTGAGAAAAAAGTTTGACCTCTCTTTGCCAAAGAACATAACAATCAGTTTCACAAGTTACCTCCATTAAAACAATTTATTTGCTTATATCTCGGAAATTATTGGTTTTATAAAAGTATATTTGAATCAAAAGTTTTTTAACTTTGATAACACTACAAATTTGCCGCAAAGAGTTCCGGGAATATTATCAAAATCATTGTACATTTTTGCTAATGTAAATCACCTTCAATGTAATTTTCGTGGGAAAATGACGATTGGGAATTTGGTTTGTAATGTTAAACAATGCCTAGATACAAAATTTAGTCAAAATATTTGAACGTATCTTTAGGCATTCGATTTTGTTCTATTTTAAATTATAAGTAATACTCCTTATTCTAGGGATTGATAGATGATTCCAAAAAATTGTCTGAGGAATCTTATGAAAACCCTAAATAGCATGTTTATCCCATTTGGTAAAATTGTTTCAGCTCTAGTCCCAGTTGGATCCAGAGAGACAGACGGCATTGCAAATTTTTCTTTTTCGGGTTCAGGGGATCATGAAACGTCGACATACATTAATATCTATGGTTTGATTTTTTGATAATCACGCAATGATCTTTAAGCTTGTTCTGAGCATTTGATTTTGCTGACTGTGGTAGAGACTAGGGAGTATATTTTATTTAAAATATTCCCATATTCTTCAAAAGTATGAAAAATGTCGCTGACAGATTTCTTGAATAATTATTGAAAATATTTGGCTTTCTCTCTGTGGCTGTTTTCATTAGTTTCATCTGAATTCAACCCTTAAAAAAAACAGTCCTAGAAAAAGTTGGATTTTTTTTCCAATAAATGTTTTAAAATCAGTATGTACCAATTATATTTTATTTCATCTCTCTGCTCTACTACTTACTAATACATACACATTTTATAATATCAAGTCCGTAACCAGGCCAACATTCTAGGGAGTGTTTGGGGGCCACAGCCCCTCAAAAGCAACATCCAAATAAAAACTACTAATAATAAATTCCTCTAAAATTATCTGGAGCTAATTTTTTTATGGTAATCAAGGGTAGGGGTTAAATACATTAAGGTATTTTAAACTGGTTTGATGTTTAAAGACGTAAATATTTCCTCATCCATCCAAGTCTGAAAATTTACATTGAGCACTTATAGAATAAAGCCATAACCAGTGGTGGCAGAACAGGGAGTGAAGTTTCAGGGGGGTTGATATTTCCCCCTCTATTTCATTACCCTCTTATATTTTCGAATATGATACGGTTAAACAACATTTAAATAACTTCTAAATCCAAACGCATTTAAATTAAATTTAAAAAATCAGGTAAGGACGGTTTTAAATATCTTTTAGAGGCATACAAATATATATATATATTTAATACATAGGTAGTAAGACCATTCCAGATAGATTCTATAGGTATTGGCTTCTCGAAAAATATTCCATGATTACTCCAATAGCTTTAAGAAATCCAATTATCAAACATTTGCCGATGTTGGTCTCCTGTAAAGCTTAAGGCAGTGGGGGAAGGAGAGACAAGTCCCTCAAAATCCTATTTTGGTTAGTTGAACTTCTCCCCTTTACATTATTAAGATTCTGACACAACTGACCCAACATGGATAATTCAGAGATGATTTCGTTTTTCTCTTATAAAGCTAGAGGTTTAAAAATGTGTTCTTGAAGAAAAGAGCCCCTGTTTCATATTCCAATATTGTACACTTTTCAAATAATGGTATTTTCAACCTAACCAAATTTATTGAATGTTTTATCTCCTATATGCAACTGCTAGCTATTTTGGGGTTGATACTATATTCCATTCACGGTAGGAATTACTCTCTGAAAGGTCTTTTTTCCTACCAATATCCTACTATATAGTAGATTTATGGTAGGGAAAAAGGCCTTTCAGAAGTCAATTCCTACCGTGAATGGAATATACTTACCCTTCTTGTACCCTATCTACCCTCTCATTCGTATTTCTTTGCAGACTCATTTGCAACGTGTTCTCGGAACTAAAATTTGAATAGTTTCCAGTTAAAATGTTTTGTTTCCTATGCTCAAAGACCTACCCACTTCCATAATTATCCTTAGGTTCACTAATACTTCCTGTTTCCTTTGTCAATATTTCGTCATAGTCTACCAAGTTTTGCTGTCTGAATAGTGAACACAATCACAAATTATTTGTTTAAATGTACTTAAACATTAGTTTACCTGTATACTCGTAAGTTGTGTTCTGTTTAAATCGTAAACAAGCTAGTTTTAATTTTTTACTATCACCTTTCGTCTGTGGAGGGGTTTTAACCCCCAACCCCCACCCCTAGGTTTGGCCTTGTTTAATATATTATATTTGATAATATATATTAGACTAAATAGTTCGGCAACGGATCAGATTAATGCTATTCAGAAAATATTGGAAAAAAGTGAGAATACATTATGACGGCTCTCCAGTAAATACATAGATTTTAGTTATAAAAACAAATGATACAGTTTGAAGCGGAAACAATTAGACAATCTACGGTATGTTAAGGAAAGGGATGGACAACGTGCTGAGGTTTGACTGACGTCCGGTGGAGCTCACCTGAGCGACATTATCTTCAAAAAGTTAAAAAGTGTAGCAAATAGTTTTGCTTTTACTTAGCTAGTGAATATTTACTTTTCAATTAAGGGGTTCATTTTCAGTTACTAATCATAAATCTGTTTTGGCTCCCCTTTGTAGAAAATTTTAGTAAAGTTTGGGATACCCAAAAAACTTGTTAAGCTAATTTAGATATTTTGGACTGATACGCAAAGCAGGATACGGTTTTGATGTCACTTAGTAAACCCTTTTGAAATATATAATAGGTTGAACCAAAGGGGATGCAATGTCCCCATTACTTTTTAATCCAGACTTAGTGAATGCGATTTGGATAATGCAATAGAGCAGGGAATTGTTGATATTAAACGAAATAATTCAGCTATTATGATGAGCATAAGATTTAGATTTGATGGAAAATTTAGTAAGGAAGGTGTTGCAAGAAAGGCAGACATTTTATTAGAGGATAGTAAGAAAATAGGTTGAGAAGTGAACGATGAAAAGACTAAGTATATAATCATAAAGAGAACACAGATTGGGGACAATAATTATTTGGACAATACTTTGAGAAACTTATCATTTGGCAGAGTTAATGAGTTTAAATATTTAGGAACAATTTTAACAATCAATAAGAATATTATATTGTAAATTACCAAACGAATACAGACGGGAAATGAATTATATTACTCGTTTAGTTGTTCACATCTAGCCCACTGTCAAAGAATATAAGAGACTGAATAGGGCCTATACGGAGAAATAATTTTACCGGTGGTTCTACATTTTCACTATGGTTATCTTGTCTTACCCGAAGAAAAAAAGTTTGAGTGTTCGAAAACAAGGTGCTTAGGAAGTTAATTTGGTCCATCATAGTATATACAATATATATTATTAATAAATAATTTATATTTGAAGTATATATATGTATATATATTATAATTGTATACATATAAATAGGTGTGTATATTATATATAAATATATAAAATATAGACATATATATTTATTCAAAAAACATGTTTCTAGAAGAATCCTACTATACTATATATATGTATTGTATTGTTTTGTATTTTATTGTAGGATTTTTATAGGAAGAAATAATTAGAATATAACTTAAAGTAAGTCAGGCCCAAGTTAAATAAGTGTTTTTCATAGCAGTAAATTTGTGTTTAAAATTAAATAAATGCTCCATTCTCCATCAGACTTATAATTATTGGCATATATTTCTGACTTATCATACCAATCGAATAATGTATCGTAATCCAATTCTAATGATATTTAAAAATAAACTTTGCCTCATTTTATAGTTTCGGTCTGGGCTCTCCGCATGTCTACACTAAAAGGGTAGGAATAGATGAGCTATAATTGAGAAGATATGGGCCCACGTTAACGTGGGAAAATAGTGAAATAATCTGAGAAAAAAGAACTCAGTATACCATGCCCGGACTCAAATCTTTACCTCTCCTTCACCGGCAAACGAAACCATACGAGACTGATGCTTTAATCTATTTACTCATCGATGTGGGTTTTAAGAGAGTAATTTATCCAATAAAAGGTCCCGGTAATATCATAAATATTGTAATTGTTTCGTTGGACGTTATCAAAACTTGTTGCTTGTAACACACATCCCAACAGTAACACTCGCGACAAGGAGACCAGGTCCATTCTATTAGGAGATGACGTACACATACCTTTGATGTATCACACACAGCAAATTACCGGTGCCATTTTTTAATTGTCCATCATTTCCTAGCAGCTTTTTATTTTGACAGGTATTCTCTCTTAATACCCCCCCCTGTGTACATTTCTTTCCCGACAAATGCTAATTAGGGCGTGGCTACTCTGGAACACTTGCTTATAAGGTTTCATTATCTACTGTGTTTTTAAACTCATTAATTAATTATTATTTCTTGTCCTTGTCTGTTGTTGTGCGTCGACTCATTGAGTCTATAGATATTAGGTAGGCAGGTAGTCAGGTATATCGCGACCGTCTTGCTAGCACCACACCCTGTTTGGTGAGGGTCGTCCAAAGGAGGAGGAGGAGGGAAGAAGAGATGAGAGCTTCCGGTGTCACAACATCCACTTCAGGGGCTTCCAAAGAAAATTCAAAGATCCCCTCATTTGGGACTCTAGTCTTGAAACATGTGAGAAAACTCGCTAGAGAGTGAAGTCGGGAAACATGATCACAACCCGTTGTCAGTTAGAGAAGAGAAATAGTTATAAATGTTTCTGTCGTACTGCGAGTCGGTGTGTTGCGGGATTCCGGTTATTCGCTAGTACCTGAGCTTTCAATCTGGAAACATTGGAAAACTTATGACGTTTAAAAGATTTGAATCAAATAGGACTTAAACTCGACATAGTACAACATATGTAAACAAAAGAAAACTCATTTATTCTATTGAGTGTACCACGCAAAACGATTTTGTTGCTTTGATTAATATTATCTAGTGGATTAATTTGTGACCAAGTTGATTGTGTCAAAAATGGCGGGAATGATAGTTACCATACATGAAGTGGTGGCGTGTTTATCATCACAGTAAGATATCCCAAAATAAATCCTTGGACACATTCACATTTTATCTGAATAAAAAAATGCTTGTCAACTCTATTATAGTATCAATATAGCTATAATTTTTTACATCAAAGCTTTTTAAAAACGTAAATATGGTATATTAAATGGCTCATTTCTATGATAATTATTAGTTTTTTTAGTTTATGTTAAAATAACGTATATATTTCTTCTTAAAATACAATGAAATCTTATTTAAACAACCACCTAGGTACATCATATTTAAGTTGATGCCCAGTGTTTAAATAGCTTAGTTATTTTAAATAGTTTGATAGTTAGTTTATCTAATTTAACCGAGGCTATCAAGGTAGTCTACATAGGCTCAACTACCAAGTACATATATTTTACAGATCCAAAAACAAAATAGCTTTATTTTATTCAGTCTATTACTCGAAAATATACTCGAATATATATATATATATATATATATATATGAATGAATAAGAACTTAACCTGTGATCCTTGGGCTCATAGACACCCATTCTATCATTTGAGTTTGTATAACAGTTTAATACTCCTGTACGGTGACCTGACAGTCTAGGGGTAAGGTGTCATATTTCTGTGCTGGGGGTCTGGGGTTCAATACTCGGTCCCAGCACAGATTTATCTGATTGCCAAACACGTCCTTCAACTCTGACAATACGTTTATTAATCACAAATTGTGAATGTGTGGATAGCAAGGCCTCCCCCGTTGTTCGGATCCCATGATAAACTGTAGGTCCTCCATTCCATCTCACAATCACCCAACAATTACACATTAGCGTGAGTGCGTGTAACCCAAACGGGTAGCAAGACGCAATGCTAATAGTAATAATAATAATAATAATATTATAATAATACTCCTGTTATTTAAGTTAGTGTATTTCACTTTTACATAAACAACCTGGTTTAATCAGATTAGTTTTAATGGATCTAGAGCAATTATAGTTTTTTTTTTGTTCAATTACATTTTTCTTCCAACAAAATCATTCTCATAAAGCTACAACTGAAGAGGGAAAGGTGCGTCCATTTTGTTTAATGTTGCTCTACTTGAAAGACAATTCCTGTCTCGCATGACGTCTTGTTTTTGAGTAAAATCCGCTTGCTAGCCGCTGGTGTGATGTCAGATATCGCAACCCATACGTTTCAAATGTAGGGTCTTTACGATATCTCGAGCGAGTATTGAGTACAACGCTAGCGACTTGCTACTTGTATGTCTCAAAACTAGGGGCCCTATTCTGGCTGGACTGTGATAAGGAGGTTGAGGTTTGAAACCCGGCCAAATTTAATGATTTTGGTCTTTCCTTCATCCTTCCTACTCTACCTTTACGTAAATGTGGTATGTTTGTTATGTATTATATATTTCTCATTAGCGATGTCAAATTTGTATAGCTTGAATGGTTAGTATAATGGTTAACAACCATATTTAGATTTTACAACAATTTTTGTATTTTGAAACCTTCGTGAGCCCTTAATAACTCACAATAGTTCATATCTTAGTTGTTAAATTTTGATTTTCACGGAATCTTACTACCCTCTAAATATAATAGAATTTTATAAAATTATTGGGTTTGTAGAATACATAAGAAATTTACCATTATTTGCATTGAGGGAAAAGGGGTTAACCGTTTAGGAAAATTAACCCCAGTACCACTGGTTGGAATTTGAATCCTAATCTCATCACCGACAAACCAAACCAGATTGACGTTAAACTTTCATTCTTGATTTAATTTAGGCCTATACATTGATTACCTAATGACTATACGAATGTGACTAAGATGTCGCAAAAGAGTATCAATGAGCCTAGCGGTTATTTTAGAAGTAATTCCAGAAACATCACTCACCCATACACGAGACTGCTACAGTAAACTAAGTCAACAAACAAATAATTGTATAAGTAATATAAGCCTAAACAGAAACTTAAAAGTTATCATTTTCGCAACATAAATTCCTATTTGAATTTTACCCATTCCAATAATCATTATAACAACCTTAAAAATAAAATATAATGCAATAACCTAAACAAACATTACGACCACACCCAAAACATGTCATGAGTACTCTGCGACACCAAAAGAGGTCGCGACTCAAATGTTGTAAACCACTGAGCTAGTAAAACGTGGCGGAGTGAAAATTAGGTTCTCATTAAATAATTTAGTTTATAGTGAGACAATGAATGTTTAAAGTAGTTACAAGACATTTAATTAGTAAATTCTCTCCCAAGGACTGAATTATATCGATTATATACATGGTTTTACAATATTTGCTAATTTTGGTCGTGAGTTCAATACACATATTTTATATAACATCGTAAATATTATGATGATAATGATGATGTCTGAAGTGTTTAAGAGTAAATGTAGGCCTATTTGTACATGCGCGGAAGGATAGTATCCTTTAGGATAAACCATCCTTAGCACATCTGACTGGATTTTGAGGTCTGGCCTCTCAATATCAAACTATAATAGATGAGACAAGTTTAAAGACAGTGACTTTATTGGCGTAGCTACACAATACTTCATGTAGTTGAGACACTATCAGTTAGATTTCCTGTTTATTACTATTAATAATCCTACGCTTTTGATCAGTACGTACGGCATACACCTACTTAGTTGAGGTTTCGATTTCTTAAAATGGATGAAAAAACCAATTTAGTAGGTTTTTCTCTTTGTTTTTGATGAATTATTTGTCAAAAACCCGTGGTTTGTAACCTTTTTAAACACAGTTTACTAGGGTGCCTTTGGTGAAGAAACTTCACCTTTTACTACCCATCTAGCCTATACATAAATACATTAACAACACTAACTGGGTATGGATGATGTATGTAGCACTTAGAGGAAATATACCTACATTTTCCTTAAGGAAGGCTGGTAAATCGCTTAGTGAAAAACTTTCATACACCCAGCTGGTATTCAAAGCCCGACAATTTCGATACCATTCAACCATACTAGGTGGGTCTACCTATTATACCTCGTGCCCGTCTACGCGGTACATTTGTGAGTTGTATTCCACTCATGGTGGAATATCATATGAAGCTTGTAGATGGTCAAATTAATTTTTTTAATACGTTTAACATTAAAATTACTAATCCTGACACCCACATCGATTATCAGATGGACTGAACACCAAACTAGTATAGTTTGACCTTCCTTTTATGAAGAGGATATTGCTCGAATCGCCTCTTAACTCTATTGAGGGGAATGTTTATAAAATAGCTTCCCATTCTATTTCAACTCAAATGCGTGTGCATTTCCTACCGGTCCAACCTTCCTTATCCCTAGCACACTATCGTACTTAGTTTTTATAGACCAGACGGAGAGTGGGATCCAAAGAGAAAAAAAAACTGGCCTTCCGTGTCTCCAGCAAATCAGATAATATAAGACTGACATCTTTGTATTCTTGCCCAGGTGAATGTAAAAAGCATTACTAATTTTAAAGGTTTTGTTATTGGAAGCTAACCTAAATTTTACAAACACCTGTGTTATTTAAAAATACTAAGCAAATGCTAACTTAATCAATTGCATTTGCCTTTAAATACTCTCCTTCCTCTAATTACCTATTATTCATTAACCAAAGAACAAAACGAGCCCGAATACTTATAATTTTATTTTTATAAACAACCATAATATGACGATAATTCCATTATTTATTTTCGACCAATCTAACAATGAAGTCATGTCGATTAACAACTCAATTTTTAGAATTAGTATCTTTACAAATATTTGTCATAATAAAATAATATATAATTGTTATGGTAAAACTCTTAGTTTCTGATGCATACAAAGTACTCTCAATGCTTCTGATTGTTTCTAAATGGTATCTATATTCCACCGGAATGTTAATGTTATGTGAATCTTACTAATAAAAAACTTTTTATTGTGGCATTACGTGGCCTAGCCAAAATACCTCCACTTCCGTTTATATGTTAAAACACTATTTTCTGCACCAACTTTCTTCAAGGCACATATGGAATTGTCTGGATTTTGTAAGTCGGGCGAAAGGAATATGTTTCTAAAAATATAAATTATAAGTAACATGATGTGCTTTTTTTTTATAATGCTTGCTTGGGAACAAAACTTTGATACGTACTGTACATTTTAATAACTGTTAGCCTACAATATCTTCAAGAAGTGTTATGGTTCTATTGTTTTTCCTAATATCATTGTTGCTGTATTAGCACAAATGGTCACCTATTTCAAAGAATTAAGAAATATATGATGCAGATAAGTATGTTACGAATATAGCAAACAGCAATTTACTCTGGTATATGAAACCCTTTGAGGGCAGACAACCGAATGCAGGTCATTTGTTGTGCAGGTCTGATTTATTGTAGATGTAACTAATCAGAATTTATTTCGTGTCTAGAGTTTAAGGCTTTCGATCTTTGACATGATTTATATTAGTTCTATTGCTTGAGAAACACATATAAGACACATTAATTGGATAAAACAACATAAAATTTGGTTTTCTTAAACTTCTTCATATCCATAAATACTGAACCTAAATAAAATCCTTAAAACCGTTGTAAGACTCTAATAGAATTAAGTACTTGCTATCGAATAAGGTTGTTCCAAAAATTTATTAAATTTGACTATCATAGATTAAGAATTAAAAATAATAAATAGAATATGACTCAAGGAAAGTTTTATTATATGTGATGGAATGATTATAGTAAAATTCTAGTTTTGTTTATGATATGTGATTAATATCTTTAACCAAAACAGAAATAATAGGAATATAAAAACGAAACTTTATACGTTTATGATGTATAAACTAATTTATAAAACGAAAGGTTGATCTTTTAAAATATCTATGAATAGTTATTCTTTATTACCATTATGTTTAATATTTTTATCATTGTAACAGCAGATACTAATGTTTAGAAGAAAGATTTTAAGCTGTTCGTTAGTCGATATCTGGTTGTATTAAACAAAGACTTTGTAATTAATTTTTATGCTTTGAAAAAGTGAATTTATTTTTATATAGACATTTAGAAAATTATTTAAGACAAATATAAAAAAAATTAAATTAAAATATAATGCCTAAAGTTGTATTTCTTATTACTTAACTCTTAGAAAGGCACATTTATGAAAATCTTTGCTTGAAACTTTTGTAAAAAAAAATGCATAACATATTTCTTTGCTTTTCACATACAAAAAACATTATAAGATATCATACTTTTAAAATTCATCTCTTTTTTAAATCATGTGAAATTAATTATTGTAATGGTTACAGAAGCAATTCAAATGGCAATCAATCTTCCAGGCAATCACACAGAAAAATATATTTTCTTGTTTTGGAAAATTTACTTTTTTTTATTTTGTGAACGATAAAGATACATCAAAATATTGGCTTGTTTTTATCATTCGACTGGAATTTTAAATGAGAACTCTTTTCTCATATTTGTCTCTGTTGGCGTTGTAGTGCAACAATGGTATCAAGATATTACTAAACTTGTATTCGTTTACTAAAACATTTTTTAAGAATAATAATTCATTTTTTATATTCATGAAGGAATTTTGAAATAAATACGTTCTTATTCTTATTGTTTACTTCCGTTTTGATAAAGCTATTTTAAAATATTTTCAAAATAATATATGTTTGCAAATAAATTGAGAAATATTGATAAGTTTGTTACAATAGTGTATGTGATATTTTTATTACATTCTTAAAAAGTAATTGTTTTTCAAATCCTTGACCTTAGGAATTATATTTATGGTGCTTACTTATGTCAGCAAAATAAGAAAATTAATAATTTAAATGAATGTAAGCGTTAAAATAATAATATAAATTATTTAGTAAAGGGATAAACGTTGTGGGGTAGATAGAAAAAAATAAAAATAAAAATAAAACCAATAGGTAAATTGAATTGTGTACAGTTTTTTGAGATCAACCCTAGACCCTTGCTTAAGTGTCACAGTGATACCAATCCGAAACACATTTTTACTTTAATTATTATTATTATTATTATTAGCACCACGTCATACTACCCGTTCGGGTTATACGCACTTACGCTAATGTGTAATGGTAGGGTGATTGTGAGATGAAATGGAGGACCTACAGTTTAACGTGGAATCCGAACCACGGTGGAGGCCTGGCATTCCCCACATTCACAAGATGTCTTGTCAGAGGTGAAGGAAGGGTTTGGTAATCAGATAAATCTGTGCCGGGACCGAGGATTGAATCCCGGCCGCCAGCACAGAAGTCTGACAGCTTACCCCTAGACCGCCAGGTCACCATTACTTTAATTAACCAATTTGAAAACAATATATGTATAATACATAAGTATGAAAGTCGTTTGCATATATTTAAATATCTGTTGATAAATAACAACAGAACAGGGACCTCAAACTGTTGGTCACTTCACATACCAAGTGATGGACCAAGCAGGGATAAGTAGTGACCTTGATTGATAAGTGCTAGTTAATCATATTAATAAATAATATGTGTGAGATTTCGTGTCTTTTGACACTATCAACTCCAAAATTATTAAATTTACCAATATTAAAACTTCACTTGATGGACACTGAAGGTGTGAAAATCAATTGTAATTGTTTGATGTTTTCATCTATTGCAAGACTAAAGTCTTAAACCATGTATATAACGGTTATTTTCTCTAGTTAATTATTCATTTAATAGCACACACATTTATTTTAGATCTAACTTTGTCAACAATAAAATGTTATAAATATGTTTCAATATATTTTTCTTTTAATATTTAGAAATTCTCATGCTTCTTTTAAAACATGTGGAAGCTTACCTTCAACAGCTTTAAATCCTAAGAGAAATTATATATTATGTTATTATAGTAATTTAGTTGATTATTTCGTATTCACATTAAATGGTATTTGATAAAATTATAAATACACAAATAACGCTGCACATCTTAATTTGAGACAATCTTAAATTTATAAAACCACCAGATGAACTAGCCCATTAAATTGCAATAAAGGTTTAATATTAGATTAAATAAAATGATAGGTATATTTATGTGTTAATAGTCTAAATTTGGGACCAAAAAACTTTGATTTAGTACTGTAATTATTAAATTTTAAAGTGTAAAAATCGGTCGTATTTTTGTTCTACTCTTACATAATTTATTCAAAACATAATTTTTTAGACCACTTGAACATGCAAATTAAAAACTAGTGAAAATAGAAACCTTAAATTGGTTATAGAATAACCTACTTACATTAATAAAACCTTAGGATATTCAACTTGTGGTTATGAGGATATTATATGTTTATAAATAATACGCCCAAGTTCTGAGACACTGGACTTGCTTTATATATATATATGTGTGTGTGTGTATGTGTGTATGTATATATAAAGTGAGTCCAATACCTTAGCTGAAATATGTTATTAAGTATGTTCTTAATGAAACATTAGGGACTGCACACTAAGCGTGTTTTTCTAAATTTGTACATATATTGAGAATTTGACTTGACCAGCAGTGTGAGTAACTCCTAAACAAGAAAATAACCATAGCAAAACGTGACAAATATACTTAAATTTAACTGCAGTATATAAACACAGATAGTGTGATAATTTTATACATATTGTGTGCATTACACCTTAGACTCCATCACCATGGGCATAGGTATATTCTGATCTAGGATAAATATAAATATTAAACTTGGCATATAAGCTTGAGTACTTTAGGAAATAATAGGATGTTCACTTTAAGGCATAATTATATTTACTTTAACATGCATTGATAATATGATGCCTTAAACTACGTGACCACAACTGTTGTTATCTATGAACCCAAGAAACATAAATGCCCAATTCGTTGGTTGAATGGTGTAAGGTGTCAACTCTTGCAATATATTTTATTGCTCGTAATCGGGAGTCTGGGGTTTAAAACCCAGTTGGTTGTACTGTGAATGTTATGTTTATACATATTTTCCCAAACTCCCACCCCGCAAATTAAGCTTAATTTAATATCAACTTTGCCTTCCACATTATTGCTTAACTATTTTAATTATTATGTATACGTGTAGCCTGAACGGACATGGTGTAGATAAATAGAAATATAAAAAATAATATTTTTGAATATTTACTTAACCTCTGAGTGTGCCCCTCGGATCAAACCAATATTTTACGAACCTGATGGCTTTAATATTTTTACCGCTTGTACGAGTAGTTTTAAAACTTATAAAACTAAATAGTTCAAACATATATAGGTGTATTTTAGAAATCTTTGGGATAACATCTTGGACGTATTTCATTACATATATTATGATCGTGAAGTTTTAGATCTTCTGGCCATAAATTGGAATAGTTTAAAAACCAAGAAACATTTAAAGCGCAAACCTGGTATTGATCTAAGTACTTTATGTTACCTCTTGTCTGTGATATTTACAACTACAGTGAATATATAGTAAATCATGAGATCTCGTGTTTGTGGTGTTTTTTTATGTACCAAATAACTGATCCCTGTCTGTATGTACCATTTGATACTAAAACAACTGGTTTTCTATCGAAATGTCTCATCAATGAAAATATTAAACAAAGCCATTACAACGGCCTGCTAAATTTCTCAAGGCAGTAGGTTTATTACTATTTATGTCACCAAATAAATAACAAGTTTTAATATAACAAGTACATTTTTAAAAGGCTTTGGAAGTTAATGAAATCGTATTTGAATTTAAATGAATGAACCAAAATAAGATTTTTCTAATCAATTTTGGCTTTTAGCGAGCACTTTCTGAACCAATTGATTAATCCACCACGCGACCTAAAAACGAAGTTAATTCTCGAAAAAATGCAACACACAGCTTCACGGCCAAAAACTCAACATTGTGAAACGATTAATCATAATTTCACTAGAGCGATATGTTTTAACTATACCGGGAATAAAACCCTGAACTCATATTTCAGTAGACAGGCGGAATTACAATTGAGCTAGGGTGTTGGACATGCTGGAATTGAGATACAAAGTTCTAATGAGTAGATTCTCAACGATCCTTAAAATTATTACCAAAGAAATATTTAATAATTGAAATCGGTGATCTGGTGGTCTAGGGGTAAGGTTTCAGATTTCTATGCTGGCGGCCGGGGTTCAATCCTCGGTCCCGGCACAGATTTATCTGATTACCAAACCCTTCTTTCACCTCTGACAAGACATCTTGTGAATGTGAGGAATGCCAGGCCTCCACCGTGGTTCGGATCCCACGTTAAACTGTAGGTCCTTCATTTCATCTCACAATCACCCTACCAATTCACATTAGCGTAAGTGCGTATAACCCGAAGGGGTAGTAAGACGCGGTGCTAATAATAATAATTGAAATCACATAATGATGTAAAAAGATTCTTGGATTAGACTATCAACTGTTTGAAACAAACGTTCTATACGTCTTCTTTGCTCTCAGCCCTTACAAATAATATTTTTACTTGAGGCTTGTTCCATAAAGCTCTATCAATCACTAAGCCAAGAGTCTAATTTTAATACCAACTCGAGCAGTTATCTCAAATTACCTTCAGTATTGTCAGTAAAGAAATGGATATATGGGTTGGAAAAGAAACAGGGGAGGAAGCAAGATAAAAAAAAACGCTGACAAATATACAATAACAATGGCGAGACTGAACTTTACAAATTGAAATGGTTTCTGAAATACCAGGAGAAAGGGATTTACTTCCTACAGAGGCTGAGGGCATGTGGAATATTGTTATCATTAAATTAGTATTATTTTTCACTTTTAAGTTTTTTAAATATTTTTTAAGAAATTGAAAAAGTGATATAAGTTAATTTAGTAATGAATTTTCAATATCTATCTGACCCTTATAATCTTTTAAAATTTAAAATGATTGGTATATAGATTTGCAAGAACTATCATAGTCATAGCTATACATGAACATATTATTTACAATGATATATAAATTAATGTAGTCATATCTTAAAATCTGATTATATATTTAGTTTTAATAAAAAAAGTTGTACTAGAATATTTATTTTAGAGACAATACAACCTTAACGATAAAAGTCACTTCAATAATAGTTGCAATTAATAATATTTATATTTGTGTTATTAATATATACATCATTACTATATCCGAATATCATAGTTTAATTCTCAAATAACACTTATAAAAATGTATTTAAGTTTTCACACATTTAGATGATATTTACCCTCTCGTTCGGTACTAATACTCAGTCCTTCATTTCGCTCTACTCTCAGAACTAACCGCATGCCTTGAAAAAAACCTTTTTCTAAAGTAATTTTAAATAATATTACATTTAAATAATGAGCCACTTAAACCAAATTACTTTTACTTTATTTTTATAGAATTATAAAAGTACATATTAGTTGTTAGAAACTACCATAGTTGAAAAGGAAGTAAGGACGGTTTCTTAAAGCAATATTAGATATAAAATTTTAAGGATGAGATTAGTATTGACACTCAGACCAATGGGCATTGCAACTACATGTCAGTATCATATTATTATTGGCACCGCGTCTTACTACCCGTTCGGCTTATACGCAAGTATCATATTATTTGACTAACAGTGATGGGAAGGTCGAAGTTTGAATCCTGGCCATGTGCCACAAGGGTGATTTTTTCAAATGATTATTTGAGAAACTTTAGTCCAAAATATGACTTTTCTTGTAGAAATAGGCTACCATCAGCTTCCGCAGAGATCAAGATCAGATGTTTGGGTATGGAACTATTATATACAAAAATAATGTCATGTCCATCTGGCCAATACGCATAGTCCATTAAACATCAGATCAGGATCCAACATTTCAAGACTATCTGGCCAATATGCATATTGCATCAAACATCAATAAGTCAATAGAAACTCTAGATAATTTCTCTGTTACATTATAATATCCCTTTCCAACAAAAATGTTTCTCGACACATCAATGGATCAATTAATGCTTTTTTTTTATTTAAATTTGATACGAACACTACTGAGTATAGGGGCTATATTATGTAAGTGAAGCTTCCCCCCCTCCCTTTTTTTTAAAGTACATGTTTTTATGATTGCATTAGTGATTTCTTCGTTTGAGTATGTTCTGACAAGATTTTCGTTTGTTTCTTTACGATTGATCTACACATAATATAATTTCATTGAGGGGGTCAAAGTCATGGTAGCTCAACCTCTCCCCCCACAACTCTCCCCACACACCTCCCCTCCCCCCCAACCGCCAATCAAACACACACAAACACACACACATTTGAAAAGTGATATTTTTATTGTTTGGTCGTTTGTTCCTGAAAATTCCACGAAGTTTAGTTTGTTAACTAATTGTTCTTGAACAAGCGTTAAGTGAACATGATACACAATGTTAACTCCTGGGGGGCCAACTTTAATCTAGATCCTCAACTTTTTAAAATACATGTATTCATGTTGTCAATTGTTTTTATTAATTTGTCCAAGTTTGGTCCGCAAAAGATTACTTTTGTTCCGTTATTGTTCTTGTACATATGTAAATTCAACTTATGATATTTGGTTTACACGCGAGAGACCCATTCTTAGATATGCATCCCTCTGCCAATTACATTAACACTTTTAAAACTCAATATTTTATCTTTATATTTGTTTTATAATGGCTAATTTTGTATTGTTTCGAAAATACTCATTAGTTTTTGGTTTAGGCTAACAAATTATATAGTTATATTGAGAGGACCACCTTCACGAACGGTCCTAATAATATTAAGAGCACAAACTTTAGCGTAGATCTCAACTAACTTTATGATGTTTTCGAGAGCACCAACTTTACAGTAGCTACATAATTATATTGTTATATTGATAAGTCCAACTAAATTATAATCCCAAATGAAATTATTAGATTGAGAGAACCAACTTTACAGTTGCTCCAAAATAATATGTTTAAGTTGAGAGCACCAAATTTAGTTGCTCCATAATTATATGGTTAAATTAAGATTACCAACCTTACAATAATTCCGTAGTGATTTAGTTAGAATAAGATTATCAACTTTACAGCAATTCGTAACGATATTATTAGACTTAAGTAGACCATATTTACAGCAGCTACCTGGTGACATAGTTAGATTGAGAGCACAGCTTTAAAGTAGATACATAAATATTTAGTTAAATTGATAGCACTAACCTTACAGTAGCTCCCTAACGATTAAAGGTTAGATTGAGAGAACCAAATTTACAATAGCCCTGCAATTTCATGGACTGATATTATTATGTTTGAAAACTTGTGTTTATGACTGTCACGCAAAGCTTATAGTTTGATCTGATTTAATAAGTAATTTCTCGAGTGTTTTGTTTACTTTTGGGTCGGAAGCAATTTCATTTTATCTCCTCCTTAAAATGAAATCATGCTTGGTTTTAATTGTTAGTACTTCTCTTCTTGCAGGGCCGGATCCAGGATTTTTGAAGGGGGGAGGGAGCGGCTCCTCTCATGGGAACGTGCCGTGTGAGGTTTCCCCTCGGAAAACTATGAAGGAAAAATCCTTCAAATTTGAGAGCAGGTTTGAGAGTAATTTTGATTAATGCTGATTAATGATAGAAAATTTGTAAAATATGCATACAAGTTCATAGATTATTTATGTTGTTTGTATATTTTTGTTTATGAAATTATATGTTAAAAATGTAAATAAATTAGTGACAATGACTATCTCTTGAAGCAACAGGCTAGTGAGATCTTACGTAACAGTACAACTTGTATTTAATTTATTTATTTAGCACCACGTCTTACTACCCGTTCGGTTTAAACGCTTAAGTACTAATTACGCTAATGGGTTAGGAAGTCGGAAGGTTAAATTTAGAGGAAGTGACCCACATTTGTGTGGAGGGAGAGTGGACAACCATTTAGGTAAAACCACTCCCAGTTCACGCGACCGAGATGGGAAGCTTGATCTCCTTGACCTCGGCAGTCTAGCTTAACACAAAATTAGTGTGCTAGTCTACTACGCCACCAAGGTGGCTGTTACCATACAACTATTAGTGAATATAAAATATACTTAATTGGCCTAATTTCTTAATTATTATTGTTAATGCTAACAGTTTCCTCCTGTCTTATTTTAGATTGTTCTAAGAAATTTTCGTTTGTTCTGCATTTGTTCTTTCACACACGACATTTATCCTACGTGTTTTAATTAGGAAAGGCCATTTTCACAGATGGGAACCACATTTTAAAACCCGTGTTTAATGCAAATGGATTTATTGTATAATTATTTATTCATTTTAGAATAAAGCATAATTTGGTTTAAGAAATATTTGTAATTATCTCTAGAGGTATTTGAATTAAAATTGCTCAGCCCAATTTTTAAAATATATTTCATTAAGTTATTTTATTTTTTATTTGAGAATACCAAGTTCATTTTCTTAACAATCTTGTCTTAGCAACACCCTAATTATACACTAACTATACAGACCAATTTACAAGTCTCCCTCAGCAGTGAGTACTTGGACCGTATCGTTTTGTTTACCGGTGAGGGGAAGATCGTTCTCGAATCCTGTCAAGATAAACAGAGGGTTGTTTTACCAAAATTAAATATCTGGCTTACACATTATCGTAATGTAAATTTGTTTTTGTTCTTCCTATTTATGATACCATGCATTTATTTAATTAGAATTTAAATAATTTCTTTAATCATTTTTATAGCGCCAATAAATTTTGAATGCTATTTAATTTTAAATATTAAATTTGCTAATATTTGCCTGGATAAATTTATTTGTTATAAATTTATAATATTTTAAAGGTACAAGTTTGTCTATCTGTTCTGACAAAACTAGTCGAAATCGGTTTATTTTACCTATTGAACAAAACCTTAACCTAGTTTAACATCACATAAACTATGCCTGGTACAACACGATTTGACTTGATTCAAATAGCTTAAATAGCTCTATTTTTAAAATCTATAAATGATTCCAACACATAAATTTAACCAACATAAGATTCATTTTGTGAAAATAGAAATAAATTACGTTTCTAATTAAATTGTGTTGCTTGGATTTAAAAATTATAGTTCTATTAATATGATATCAATATTTTAAAATATAAAAGCATTAGCACTTAGATTCAATCTTAGCTATAGTTAATTTAGTAGCTTTTAAACAATTATAACATTTTTGCCATTGCATATATTATTATTATTATTAGCACCGCGTCTTACTACCCGTTCGAGTTATACGCACTTATGCTAATGTGTAATGGTAGCGTGATTGTGAGATGAAATGAAGGGCCTACAGTTTAACGTTGAATCCGAACCACGGTGGAGGCCTGGCGTTCCCCACATTCACAAGATGTCTTGTCAGAGGTGAAGGAAGGGTTTGGTAATCAGATAAATCTGTGCCGGGACCGAGGATTGAACTCCAGCCGCCAGCACAGAAGTCTGACATCTTACCCCTAGACCACCAGGTAACCCGTTGTATATATTAAATATAGAAAAGAGTTAATTCTGTCGTAAAAATGTATTTATACGTTATGTATTGTTCCATGTGATATAAATGCGTAGAAGTCTAACAATGAATATTACATATTACCCATACACGTGGTTTACGTGGCAAACATAGACGCTTTACCTCTTGATTTTATTTGCCAGATAAACTTTCTTTACCAAACAAGCAAAACAAAAATACGAAATCAATTTCCTCTATTTAAATATGTTTTCCTAGTAACAATTAGTGAACCAACCCTATCTAGATGCTTCATTATATTCTAATTACTTTTCAAACATAAATTTAGAGCTAATTGTGCAAGCACAAAAAGATGCCCGTGATAATAATTGTTCCCATAAGGCCCTAAATTCTTCGAGGTTTGGTTTTCTGTTAGTGTATAAGAGAGCTCTTCTCGGAATATCTAAAGTCTATATCTGGATAATCGAAATTCAATTAAGCCATTAGCGTCCATGCAAGGATAAGTTGTTGGGGCTATAGAGCGGTGGAATGGGACTGGGCTAGTAATGGGGGCGCTGAGGGAGTTTGATTTATTAGTCTACTTCCTGCCGATGACAACACCACCATAGGTAATCTCTTAATACCACTACTAGGCAAAGGGAGATAATATTCCTACCAACTTTTTGAAAAGAAGTAAGCAAAAATTCTGGTCAAGAGATTTATTTAAAATAACTTGAAATGAGAATCTCGTTAATATAAAAAACAAGCAAATACAATTGAGGGTGATACATTATTGTTAGCCTATC
This sequence comes from Timema poppense, assembly GCA_902141375.1. NCBI lineage: Eukaryota > Metazoa > Arthropoda > Insecta > Phasmatodea > Timematidae > Timema > Timema poppense. Next base: position 1,870 of record CABFOV010000017.1, on the reverse strand, counting down.
AAAGCACACATTTTCACTGTTTGCTAATTTTGAGGACGATACTTGCATCGATATCTAAGAAAACTGTTTGTTTTAATAATAAACTTTTATTTGTGAAAATATAGTAATTATAATATAATATAGTAAAAAATATTGTAAATACTTAGTATGTATTTTAAGTTCAAAAAAATAAAGCGCTCAATGAGTGAAACATCATACTGAACCCTATTTCACACCATAAAACTTAACTAATATGGTTCAAATAAAAAAATTAAAAATAGTCAACAAAAAAGAAAGAGTGTGCTAAGTGAGTAAAGAATATAGAAAAATCTGATCAAGAAACCAATACTCAGAACAAGCAATTTGTAACAATTGCGGAACCCGTCCCCACGCTCAACCTCAACAATATATAAATATATAAAAATTCCCCTAATTAGATTACCAGATAACTAATTTAGAAACCTAAGGATAAATAAGTAAAAAAAGGGTGAGTAGAAAAAATTCACCAAAAGGGTTGTTTATTAGATATTTCAAAATATATGAAAAACCATTAATATGAAAAATCCCAAAAGAGGGAGAAATAATTTATAAAATATTTTGTGATCACAATAGCATGGTTTAATTAGAAGAGCGCATTGAATGTTTTAGTGATCACCATCACTAAATTACGTTAGCAAAAATACAAGTCAAGTGCGTAATTGTTAGCCAGGAAGGAACAATACAGAACTCATAAATTAGATCTTTGCAAAATACTAATTTTTTTTTATATAAAAATCAAACTTACTTATATCATTACCCTTACATCTCTCCGTCCCGAAAAAAGGGAAAATATGTCTTAGCTATGCATAAAACTATCAAATTTCTTATATTGATTATAAAGTAGAGCAATCCACACATTAATTGCCAACACTCAAAATATTGCCATCAATAAAAAAAGTTAATATGGCGACTATTACTAACCTCTATACTAGCGCTAAAGGCGCCCAATAAATTGAGTTCATAAGTAAATATTGAAGATATAAACATAAATAGCACTATTTTCTAGTCAAGAGTCCAATAACTCAAGTTCATTAAAAATTAGATAAATTTTAAGTCCAAAAGAAATATTATTATTATTATTAACAACATTACTAGCTCTATTTTCTAGTTAAAGTACAATAACTCGAGCTCATTACAATTGAGACAAACTTCAAGTCCAAAAGAAAATATTATCATTAACCACATCACAAGGGGTGACCTGGTGGTCTAGGGGTAAGGTGTCAGACTTTTATACTGGCGGCCGGGGTTCAATCCTCGGTCCCGGCAAAGATTTATCTGATTACCATACCCTTCCTTCACCTCTGACAAGACATCATGTGAATGTGAGGAATGCCAGGCCTCCACCGTGTTTCTGATTCCACGTTAAACTGTAGGTCCTTCATTTCATCTCACATTCAACCTATTATTGCACATTAGCGTAAGTGCGTATAACCCGAACGGGTAGTAAGACGCGGTGCTAATAATAATATTAATAATAACAACAACACATCAGAAGCTCTGCTTTCTAGTTAGATTCCAATAACTCAAGTTCACTATAATTGAGATAAATTTAAAGTCCAAAAGAAAATATTATTATTAACAACATCACTAGCTCTGTTTTCTAGTTATAGTCCAATAAAATAAGTTCATTAAGCCAAAAAAGAATTTAAAAAAAAAATTCATGCCGAAACAGAATTTTGCTTACATTGTCATGAATTTCCGAAGCCTTAGCTTCCCCTAGCGATTATCGAAGCCAGTCCAAGAATGCTTTTCTACGCCGTTCGGCTGTTTCCCGACTCAGAACATCTGTCTTGACAGTTACGCCAAGCCAGGTTGTCTGCGAAAGGGCTGATTTGTTGTTTGAGTACCGAGT
>CABFOV010000016.1:456218-478543 GCA_902141375.1 Timema poppense | reverse complement strand
ATACGCAAATACAGATTAATTTCCTCTAAAATATATTTTAATCAGCCTTACCACATTGATGTGATTAAAATAGGATAGTTTGGACAGTTAACAAGACGTGCACAAAATTAAATGAATTTTGTATTTTTTGAAAATAATATTTTGTGTTTTTTGGCATAATTATGGTGCCCATAATCTATCCGTACCTTATTTGATCTTACAATGTAGGTCTATACATATTGAGATGAGATCTTTTATATTTGAATGATAAAAAAAATCAACAATATCATTAATGTAAAAAGTGTAAAGATATGGAACGGGAAAAATAAGTAAAAAGTGGAAGAAGGAGCAAACAAGTTAAAAAGGGCAAAAAGGTAAACGGCGTAAAAAGGGTAAAAGGTGTAATCGGGGAAACCGGACAAATAAAGTAAAAAAGTTAAACGGAATAAATGCGGTAAGAAATTGCTAAAATTATTTTGATTGGCATTGTTCAAAGCCCTTTTTTACCCCAGTTTTTGCTTTTTTTCATTTTTACAACTTTTTAATATGTTTTACTCTTAAATACTATTTAATCTTTTGTCCCTTACTACCCCGTTTACCCTTTTAATTTTATTACATTTAATATTGCCCTTTTTATCATCTTTCCTTTTTACCATTTTTGAAATTTTTACCTTATTGCCCTTTTTAATTAGATTTACTTTTCAGCATACTCAGGCCTTTTTGACCTTTTTTAAAAACTTTTTACACTTATTTACATTAATTACCCGTCATACACCCAGACAAATATTTTTTGGTCAAAGGAGTAAAAAGATCAAATAGGTGTGGAAAAGTTGCAAAAGTGCACACATGAAAAGCGTGGCGAGTAAATAAAGAGTAAAAATGTAAATCCAATTTGTTTTTTTAAAAGGGTAAAAATGGTCGCTAAAAGGATAAAAAGTATAAAAAGGGTAAAGAGGATTAAAAAGGTAAAATGAGTGATATGGGTAATAAGGTTAAAACGTAAAAAGGGCTACAAAGATATAAAAGGTGAAAAGATTAAACAGGGTATAAAATGAAAATATTTAAAAAAAATCAAAATTCCTCCTTCCAATTGCACATGTTCGTGCACAGGGGCTACTAATTTATAAAATTTCAGACCTTTAGGTGCGATAAATATCGAGTAAAAGTAACGAGAAACAAACTCCTCATTTAATTAATATAAATTCCCTATATTTATGTTTAAAAATTTAACACTTAGACTATTGAATATTGGCGTGAGTTCTAGTTTAAAAGTATATAATTAAAAAATAGTAATTTTAAAACTTTTATTAATAACATAAAAACATAACTATTTAATTTACATAGACACACTGAGACTGGTAGAACTAAACAATACCAAAAACCTAGCTTATCTCTTAGCTATGTCATGTAAACTGAATAGGTTAGGTCAGAGTTAGTTGTGGCAAATATATAGGTACTATGGTTTATTTCTACATGTGTGAGACAATTAACGGATGAATAAAACAGCACTCACCAGCCCCGTAAGGCCCTCAATTGGTATATTCTTCTTCTTCTTTAGTGATTTTTTCTAGGTTAAAGGCGTGGAAATTTAAAAAATAAAAACTCTCTCCAACAAACATAATGGCTACTTTGGCCATAAAAATACGGCAGAATTAACACATATAGTCTCCTGTAATGGCGAGAGTGGAATCATAATATACAACCAATTGAAGCTTACATTATGCATATATGTTACACCCCTATTCATTTCCATGTAACAAATTACTCAACTAATTTTAACTACAGTCCTGTTGACAAAAACAGTAAATAATTTAATATGTTCTCGCATCGTTGCCTTACGTCAATGCGCTCTAGCAGCGGCAAGTTTAACTACTTGGATTCACCGCGCTGTCAAATTATCATGGTTGAGAAACTGGACATAATGGGTTGTTAGAGATTGAAATGATATACACGTAGAATCTACAATACACTTTCCAGGGTTCAAATTTATGTTTAGGTTGTATTTTACAAACACAACAATAGTCCAGTGTTCAATTCTAGGAATGGCTAAAAAATTTATCATTGGTGATATATGTTCCCCATTTACCAGTGATTAATTTACGGCCTGGGTACTGGGTGTTGTGTATGTTCTAAATTTAAATTAGTTTAAATTTCATACAGTAAATAACCGGCTTTGTGTAGTGGTCGGTGCGCCTGGCTACTAGCTTAGGAGTCACGGGCTTGATTCACAGCTGGTACCTTGAATATATTTTCCCGAAAGGGTAACTACCCCAATGGTCACTAGGATTTGGTTAGTTAGGTTCAAGTGTTTCCACTGGTTCCACCCCCTCATATTCACTATCACCATCACCTCATCTCATCAAGACATGGAAAGAGCCTCCACGGAAAGGATGTACGATTAGTACATTCGGGCTTCCCCTGGGTAACGGTACATTAGTATGTACTGACTTATCTTTCTACTACTGGGCTATGGACGATATAGCCTGGGCAAGCAATATTATATAAGATAGTAAACACATTAATTGTCTTAAATCTCACTAAAATAAGAGGTTTGGTTGGTATTTTATCGATAAATCAATTTGTAACAAGGATTTCTACGAGTAGGCCTAATAATCACAATCCAGTTTTCATTGAAATTACATTTTATAAGGTTTGCTTTATTGTTTTATTTACTTTAAAAGGGCCGCCCGCCTTGGCAAGCAAGAAATTGCCGCACAGACGTTCAGCTTTGGCTCAATATTTAATTCTACGATGCGTTATTTCAAAATTTGGTTCACGATAACATAAAGTTAAAAGTTTTAAGCAGGGCCCTTTTTCCTTAACAATCCTATATTTTAAGTTTTATTAACAGTAGAGTCTCGTAAACTCGACACTCAATAACTCGACATTCCGTATAACTCGACACTCACACGTGCACACAGTTGTTGACGCCAGTCATCACAATCCAAGGTCATTCAATTGTATAACCTCTCAGTTTGTGTAACTCTAGTGGAACCGTCATGCTGTAGTGTTTTTACAATTGCGGCGTTTGTTAGTTTTCAAATACAGTAATGTGTTATTCGAATCAATTCAATATTATATGTACATTACTGTACTGAATTTCTGTATATCACAAGTATGTATATATACCATTATATACAAGTAATATATTGTACTGTACGTATATTATTGTTACTGTACAGTACAATACTACAGTACAGTACACCTATACCTATAATATTCGATACTGTACCTATGTTTAGTAAACATGACATAGTAAACATGTATCTTATGCAAGTTCATTCGTAAAACTTAACATTTCAATAACTCAACACCATCTTAGCCCACATTAGGTTGAGTTCCCAAGACTCTACTTTAGTAACAAATTTGTAAAATTGTAACATTAACTCATTTTCAACCAATCCTTTTAGCATATTTGAATTATGAAATTAGACTTGATTAAAAAGAGCTCTAGATTTAACCTTCTTTTAACCAATACAGTAAATTTTTTGAAAGGCACACAACAGAAAAATTTAAGATATTTGAGAACTAACAGTGACCTTTCTTCTTTACCTTGAGTTAATAAGTTTTGTAGTTTTCTTTCTTCTCTTTCTCATAAAGGTGACAAGAGGTGGTTGCAGGTGTAATGCAAAAGGGAGTATGAGTATGGACATAACAGAGAAGTAGTTCCAAAAAAGACACAGACCATTGTATTTTAGTCGTGTGGCATGAAAGCGATTGATATTTTCTCGCCAAACGATCTGGCCACCTTAATATAAATACTATTTAATAGGTATTGGCAATACTTGACATATGAATAGCTGAGTGGATTGGTTATCTTTTTTAGCTGTCTAGTAAGGTTCTTCCTATGCAACTGAGACACCATGTCTTCCATTACTTGCAGCGGCTCCACCCCCGCAACCGAGATATCATCTTTAAGGAGCACCATCCCCCACTTACCCTGCCTTCATGAACCCTCTCTTCACCACCTCACCCTGGTGCTGTGTCGACCAATGAGAGAGGGAGTCTGTCGAGTAGTGGTACCAACCAGAGCATACACCTCCTTATTGATCCTGCAGGATACACACGACGACTCCTGTCCAGATACGAACGCACACTCTTGGGGAAGGGTTGGAGAGGAAGAGGGGGCGGGACGTATGGTGATGAGCAGAGCTTCGCTTCACTTCAACAGACGTCAATCGAGGAAACTTATTTAGATTGAGAAATCACTTTCGTTGATTTTTATTTTCAGTGAGGTGCAACTTTGCTTTTGAGTATTTGAAAAATATCCTTTATGTTTCTTACAAGCTAGATAAATCTGACATTTAATACAATACCTTGTTTATGGTATAATTTTGGGAGTCAACCAATATCCCAGTATACAAATAACAAGCAGTTCTAGGGGGTGTATATATAGTCTAGTATCGGAAGTTAATCACTCTCCCAATATACAGCATATATATATATATATATATCTAAATTTTGACTGTCAGAAGTGACAACTACTAAACACATGTTTTTGCAGATCATATGGTTCGGCGTAGGGATACATAATTTGGTCTGGTAACTTTTCAAAGCTTTTAGCAGTCAGCTGTGAGCTGTCAGTCAGTACCAAAGAAGCCATGGGGCTACTGTACAAATAACAAGCAGTTCAGATCAAAATGGGGATTGGTTGACCTAATCTCGAGTATTGAAACGGCCTTTAGTCTACGTGCTTTTGCGAATCAAACAAAAAAGCTTACTGTTCAAGTAGTAGCAAGTTTCTCCACCAAGTAAAAGAGTCCCAGGCTTAAATACAGGTACGCTCTAGAAATGTATCATTGGTGAACTTTGGGGCACACCTTTCCCAGAATAATGTTAATGATCGGGGGATTGGGTGAGGTGTCTGTCCTAGATCTAAGCAAGTGTGTAGGTCTTATAATAGGGAAATCACTTGATTCACACCCGCATTGATATACACGTGAACTATATGTCAGACTCATCTAGTCTGGTTTGCCTATGATGGGGAAGTTGGGGCTCAAATCCCGGCTGGATGTAATCAGCGTTTATTAATTGTTTCCCACACTTCCTTTAGGCAAATGTAGATAGATTCCCTCCAAGCTTTACCCTCCTGATCCCTACTATTTAGAGTGTGTACAGTACGGAAAGCTAGTAAAACGCTATAAGAGAGTAAACATGTTGGTTTAGACAGCGCAAGTTAAATACCACTAATAAAAAAAATATAGCGAGGCGTGAAATGTTCGATAATGGGAGAATAAGCGTTTTATAAACGTACTAATCAAACTTTTTCCCTCGCCTAGCACTTATTGGGGCTGACTACTGGTCTAAATGTGCCCGAATCGATACTAATCGACGCCTAGAATAATATATAAGTATATCTCTCTTTGATTTTTTCGCTGCCCGCATAAATAATTCCGGATACTAAGGCTTAGAGTTTTTTGGTAGAGATGGTGTTTATTCTACTCTTGGTGATAATTTAACAGTTGATTAAGGACAGAGGAAGGGGATGGGAGCCCCCTCTTGAATTTGTTGGACCCCTCTTAAATAGGGGTCCACATATAAATTATAACAACTTAAAGCTATAGATATTACTTTTACTACAGTTTTAATTATATCTGTCCTAAATAAAATTGTTGTTAATATTTTAATATTCACATTTATGATGCACCTTGTGAAACTTCTGATTGTAAAATTATTCCTGTCAACATTACAAATGCCTTTTATTCCCTAAATTCAATATAGTATTGGAAAACAAAGCACGTTTCTTGGAAGACCATGTAAGTAAGGACCAAGAAAAGGAGGCAAAGATTTTTTATATCACCTGTAAGATCTTATTTGAGGAATTAACAAGAGTAAAGAGCAGCTTAGATAAAATTAAAAACAGATATTAATTTTGTGACATGTGTTTTTCCATGCTACAACGGATACCTGTGAACTTGATCTAAGTTTACAGCGCTACGTTGTTATATATTTTCAACGAACGTCACGTTGCCCATCAAAACACCATAATAATATTCTGTGAGTTGATACTCTGCCCATTGACTCTCCGAAAATACCTGTTGTAGGCGTTACTCTGCCCGGCGGACCACCGGCATTTACCCGAGTAGCGTTGCCTTTACGTTATCCCAGGTATTATGCTCCCCAGAGAAAAACGAAAGGCTGCAAAGTCTGAAGGGTATTGATGGTCTCCATCAGACCCGATCACTTTGGATATCCCTCTGGACCAACACCCGGATGATAGGGGTTGTGTTCAACAGAAGTCGACCAGCACATTCATCACCACTGGAACAATGGTGGACTTAAGAACCACCAGCACCCTTAATGACGAGGGTTCAACTGATTCCACCTGGCCTTAGGGCGTGGGCCTATCAGTCACGAAGAACACCAATCAGGAACTCAGGACCGGGGACTTCAGTGATGGAGACAATTCCTGCGGGGGAGCATGGAGCCTCTTCTCCCCAGACCACTCCAACCTGGGTCCAGAGGAGTCCGCAATGGACGTTCCTGCCAAGGGGCTCCTCCAATCAAATTACGAGGTGTATGGGCCACTTCCTGGCAACCAGAAAAAGAGACAGGCTCACTACACACATAAGGAGACCCTCAAAAAGACGGTGGTCAAGGTCAGCCCACCTCTCAACTAGTTTGAATCTACTGAAGGACCTATCAATTGTTGATTAGAGTGAGTCTGTACCTCCATATGTTCCGGGCTGGCGTTTTCGCCATGCTCTTCCCTATCCAACTGGTTCTGTTGTGAAATCGGAAAGTTCCAGAGATGTGATGTCACCTATAGAGCCTCATCAAGGGCGGGATTGGGGCCTGATGTTACGGTATGTGATACTGCTGCTAAAAATCTCTCGCCTCCAGTTGCCGGGCCGTTGTCAGGAACAGGGACAGTTCCGGAAAACTCCGGTAAACCAGGGACCTTACAAGCCGTTACTTCTGCTACCAGGACCCAGTGAGTTCCAGTGATCGTCTGTGAGGAGAGTTTTAATGTAGATCTCTTCACGCCAGCGACTAGACTGAGTCGAGTCTTTGCATAAAGTGGACGGCCAATTACCGTATCTCGTTCTACGTGGATACGTTGACCAACCATACTAATCTTTTGGTAACGCTGGTATATTACCGTATCTCGTTCTACGTGGATACGTTGACCGACCATACTAATCTTTTGGTAACGCTGGTACAGCTTGGGTACCAGCCCTACACTTTTCCTACTGAAATGTACAATATGGGCATCTCATAAAAAGATAACTCCTCATTAATTTACTGGACGAGAAAATCTAGGCTCCTTGATTGAAAAGAGCTGCCTCTCCTGTTAGTGAGGTCAGCAGGACTATATCAGGAAGAGTAGCCGTTCCCACTATTCCTGGTAACGTTGATTGGGTGCCAACAGCTCCTGTAGCTGGCGGGGGAGACCATTCTCTCACACATGTTGGTATCCTGGAGCTCTTCAGGCGTAAGAATATGTCCCAGCAGTGTCATTGCTGCCAGAGTTTCAGCCACTCTTCACTCAGATGCTTCTGTCAAGAGCGATGCGATAAGTATGATGAAGTTCACGTCTCCTATGTCTGCCAGCGCCCTCACATGGACCCGGTTCATTGTGTCAAATGTGGGAAACCTCATCCTTCCAACGCCAGAATCTGTGTGGTAAGGTTCAGCTTTGTTGAGTCGTGACAGAATGCAGTGGCAATCAGCTGGACCAGGTTGTCCCACCGAGACCCTAGTTATCCGAGACAACCCGCTACACCCTCTCCCTGCAGCGTTGGGAGTCTCCCAGGCTGTTTGGGGGAGCTCAGGAGCCTCTTACCACCCTTGTAGCTACTCACTCTCACAAGAATGCCCACTCCGGGTCAGCGCGCCATTCCACCCCATCTGACAGGCTTCAAATTTTCACTATTTTTTTAAAAAGTTTGTATGAAATCACGAATATCCCATACCCTCTAAACATCTGATTCTCTTTCCCTTACCTAAAGGAGCGCTTTGCTACCTTTGTCACCGCCCCCAATTAATTGTTGCGAATCGATATCCTTCTTGAAGCGCTGGCTAATCTCTTTGCCTGTGGCCCTCCACCTTCTTCTCTGGAATGTCAGGTAACTTACCCGTAAAGTCCCAGAAATTATTATTATTATGTATGGCCATGCCGTGTACATCGCTTACTTTACGAATACGTGATTCATGGAGGCATCCGAATTTCAGTCGCCTGGATTACTCTGCCGATTGGCGGACCATAGTGTTCACCGAAGAAAGGGGGCCGTGGCTATATTAGTTTGTTCGACTTTACAGCCCCACCAAGCGTCTACCTCTGAATTAGCGTCTCTGAAGATTATCGTAGTGCCAACAAAGTGCCCCGTACACGATCACAATCACGATTATCTGCGGATTTATCAGAGTCTCCCTATCGGTGGATGATCTGGTGTTCCTCTAAGACAGTGACGTCAACGTTGTGCTGGTGGGCAACTACAATGCCAGGCACAAATCTTGGGGCTGTGTGGTGGCTCATACTTGGGAGACTATGCTCCGTTGTTTTGTTGACGGTCACGGTATACATTAAACAACTTCACTTAACCTCCTATCTACCGGAAAACCCTAGGTACATTCTTAGTTTCTTAGAACTTATCGTGATCATGAAGAGGCCTTTTCTCTCTCATCTGGCCACACACATATCCCAGTTCTCCAACCCCAACACAACCTCCTGTGACATAGAATTTATCTTGTTCTCTGTCTATTCTCCCCCAAATTCAATTACAGATGTGCGGATTGTTATGGATTTCAGAATAGTTTGGCTCACGCAGTTCCTCCAGCCGTCATAATTTCCGACATCGAGGAGCTGGATCACCAGGTCTATCTTTTATCGTGAACCCCCTTGTATATTTCCTCACGATGAACCCCACCCCTGGACAATATCACCCCCCTTCCATCGTCCTCGAAGAGATTCATCTCCAAGATAAGGCACGAACCTTCTGGAAGCACTCTCACCTACATAGAGCCAGAAAAGTCTACAAAGTTCTCCGTTATCACGGTTGGCATCTACTTCATCGGTGGAGGGCTGAATATCAGCAGAGATGTTAATAAACCCTTGATGAATATTAACATTCCCTCAGGCACCACCTGATGGGAATGTGACTCAGGAGAGATCTAATTCCGGAGCTGCGTGTGGTGGGTGGTTTAGCGTCCACCACCACATCTGTGGTGTGGCCTTGGTGGTAGTTCATGAGGCCAGGTTCACCTGGTTGCCGGGGTACCCCAGTAGACTTCCTTGAGCTACCCTTTCTTCCCCCAATCGTGGGTCTGCCCCCTATCCCAACCTCCAGCTGTTGACACTCCCTAGCTGTCATGGTGCTAGTGAGGCTTCAACCCTCGTTCACTCCAGGACTTGAACAGGTTTCCCCCTTTTCCTCATTCACCCTCCTTGCAAGACGTTTGTCCTACTCTCTGTATCAACAACGTCATATTGGCACTTCTATAGTTTCTGGACTAAAAGAAGGTGGTGTATGTGGTTCTGATATGGGCTCCTTACTACCATTGTCAGGCTAGTGCTCCCTCCACCTTTCTTATACATCCACATTTCACTCCTCACCAACGACTCCTTCAGAGTGGGAGTCGAAACACCCTCTCCCTTTCCTTACCGATCCTAGCAGGGGCCGCTAATTGTTTCTGACTTCCATGAATTCAACATTTCCTTCTTAATTACAGATAATCAGGAGCATCAGCGATTACGACGCTCCAGATCATCTCCACCGTCATATCAGGGACGTCGTTGTAAGCCCCTTCGTGGAAGTTGGAAGGTAAACTGTGATTCTAGCCAAGGGTTCCACAACCACCCCTTTAGCTATTGAAGGCTATGGGGAGTGAGTGGGAAGTGGAAGATGCTGGCCTTGATTCTGAGGTCTTTGGAGGCTTTATGGGGCTGCCAGGCCGTACATTCCCGGCTATGAGTGGTTAGGAATAATGGGGTGAGGACACCCATCTTAAGTTATCGGCATATGATAAATATGGGCTGTGCAAGGGGATGACTAGTCTCCTTGTAAGTAATGTATATACATACCCTAAATGTAGAATTATATATCATTTATTCTCTTTGTTCTCTGAATCTTCAGCTTACGAGAACCCAAAAAAGGGTTGATGTTGTTATTAATGTATATTGTATATTGTTTGCTGTTCTGTAAATGTTTAATTGTGAATAAATGATTACTAAAGGAAATAAATTCACAGTCTTTGCGCATGCGCAGTTTGAGTTAGGCTTGTGACACGAGGCGATGGCGGTTTGTGTCACATCACTGGTGAAGTGAGCAGTTCTTGCAGGAGGAGCTCCAGTGACAGATCTGGAGTTGTACTGACATTGTTTATTTGTTATTGAATTTTGTGCATTAATATATTTTAAACACTTTTGATCAATAAAACTGGAGGTGCTAGTGATAAACTTGCAGGATGTGATGCTGTGTGTGTTCAACATCCATGCGTATACGATTAAAGACATCCAACGTACAAGAATATTCATACATATTTTCACCTTATGTTCTTTCCTTCTTCTGTATAATCAATCACACTAAAATTATTTCATAGTCATTTTCTTTCTCCTTCAAAATACCAAAAAAATGTTCTGTCATTCGGATACCCCTGTACTTTCATCCATTTCAATATTGACTGGTGACTGCGACTGTCGCACGAGGCTAGAGTTGCTCCGATTTGTTGTGCCGTAATCGCGTGACTCCAGACGCAGTCGCAGGAAACTGTCGCAGCTTAAATAACAAATTTTATTCAAAACATTATTTTGTAACTATGAAAAGTTTTAAATTAAACATGAAATTTTAACGGAATTTATAGTTATTACAAGTGTCAAGGTTGTAAACGGCTATGATAGGAGAAGGGATTCAGTGGTCAAATAGTAATGGCCTGTTGCTAATATAATGTTTGTGTTATTTACATAAAATGTATCAAATTTTAAAAAACATAGGCTTTCATAAAAATAAGTTTTAGACCTTAAAGAACCACCAGCACAAACTTGTCCCTACGAGACACAAGAGAAGTGAGATATTTTTTATTCTTTTATCTCCACCCACTTGCATACCTATTTTAAAATTCATCACAATGACTTGAGTATGAATACAAATTTATTACCTTCTAAAACTTTAAAATAAGATTCCATAAATCACACATTAGCCATAGTTTTGCCACCGAAAACATTTATAATCCAAAATGTAGAAACGGTTAATTATTATCGTCAAAATATGTTCATAGTACTTCGTCATTCATTAAAAATAATGGAACCGATGAATGCAAATATTTAAGCACAAATTCAATCGCCGGGTTAAAAAATATTATATAAAAATTACTTTTTATAAATCAAGAAAATAGAAAATACCATATGCATAGGGGCCTATAGAGACAACTACAAATTCTAGCAATAGTTATTTCTAAATTTTTATTCTAGTTATTATCTTCATTAAATAAGGTTTTAAAGTGAAGAAAACATTGAAACGATCATTTAAAATCTATCTTTCTACCAGATGAATATACGAATATATTTTTTAGAAATAAACTCTGAAATGATTAGCCTAATTTGGTTAGACAATGTTACAAAAAGGGTACACAGCTGGTGAAAGCTTGTGAAATACTCGTCTATACATATACAAATCTCTTCGACTTAGTTGGGTACATTTACATAAAACATCCCTCTGTTCATTTACACAGTTAGTGTACCAGACTTGTGATCAAGAGTACCGAGTGTTAGTCCTAATAACTTCACATGAAACACTCACTGGTAAGCAAACGAACAAAGGCATCAGTCTCTTTTTTTATCTTGTTTACTGGGGCCGGGGATAGGGGAAGGGGTTGGGGTTCAAATCCCCCTTGGGCGTACTAGGTGTTATTTTCCTAAATAGTTTTATTATTTTATATACATGCAAATGTGGGTACATTTGGTATAAATTATACTGTCATATAGCTAGGGGGTCAGCTAGTTATCACTAATCCTTAAAGAATAAATCCTTGTACCACCAGGTAGTTAAAGGTATTTAATATTAAATATATATTATACAAAAAGGTAAGCCACATAATACAAGAAAGGTGTAGCTAAGTTGCTATAGGATATATATTTAAAGTAAAGCTTAGATCATACAGACTATAGTTATTTAGGATCACATTGTCTGACTACGTATTTCTCTAAACAAAGTTTATGGTTTGGATCCACAGTGTTGATTGATAAAGTAGTGGAAATAGTCACCGCCACATGTTACTCCACGAAATGATAGTTGCGCTAATTGCACTACATAGGGAGTAACTTCCACAGAAAAACAAGGGGAGTATATAAACCTCAACATTAGGAAGTCTCGCTTTCTTCTCTGATGACTCTCTTACTCATTGTATGTAATACAAGCTGGATGTCTATTCTTGTGTAATATGAACTTGTACCAAACTTTTATTAAATTAATAATAAAAGTTTAACATCTTACTTCTTCTGAATCAACATCTTATCATTTCTTCAAGAGCCAAGGACCCGCCTCAGTGGCGTAGTTGGCTAACACGCTTGTCGTGTTGAGCTCGACTGCTGAGGACGGGGAGATCGAGGTTCGAATATCGGTCGGGTGAACTGGGGGTGGTTTTTCCTAAATGGTTTTCCACTCTCCCTCCACGCAAATGCGGGTTCACTTCCTATAATTCAACCTTCCCAATTCCTAATCCATTAGAGTAATTAGTACTTAAAGCGTATAACCCAAACGGGTAGCTAAATATTATTATTATTATTATTATTATTATTATTATTATTATTATTATTATTATTATTATTATTATAAAGAGCCAATGTTCCTGTAGAGGATTTAGAGTCGACGCTAACTTAGGCCTACGTATTCACTACCTCAAATTCCCAGACCTGCGGTATATGACAATACCTCTCTTATCTCTACCTGTTAATGTGGATACGAGGATATCGTGGATAGATAGCTCGTAGGCCACGAGGCACGGATGAATTTGCACATCCATCGATTATAGGTGTTTTTTGCACGCGTCTGGGCTAGATCATTAGCAGCCCAGTAGTGGAAAGATTAGCCAGTACTAATGTACCATTTCCCACGGGATGCCTGAATGTACTAATAGTACATCCTTTCCTTGGAGGCTTTTCCCATGTCCCGATGAGATAAGATGATGGTAAAAGTGAGTATTATGAGGGTGTGTAACCAGTGGAAACAATTAAACCCAACTAACCAAACCCTGGTGACTAACTAAACCCTGGCTAACGTTGGGGTAGTTCCCCTTTGAGGAAAAAATAGCCAAGTTACCAGCCGGGAATCGAATCCGGGACCCTCAGGCCCTTAGCCAGGTGCACCGACCACTACACCCCGGGGCCAGTCACGATCATAATAGTATAGGGAGATAGATAAAGAAATATATACTTCAAGCAATTAGACCAGCATTAATATTAAAAAAACATATGAAAGTCACAGTTAAAATCATGATGTGTAAAGTCAATATTATTATACCCAGCTCTAATTCGAACCAAATTCGGAACTCCATGGGCCTTGGGCCCCACTGACAATGAGCCAACCCTACCGGTGCACAACAACTTAAACTGTGATCGATAAGGTTTTACGTATGCTTTTATGTTCCATTCCACCTTGGAACAGAAATAACAATAAACGTGAAGTGCCTGAGAGAGAGAGAGAGGAAAAAAAGGAACGTTTTCAAGGATCGATTGAAAGCTAAAACGTAACAAAACTCGAGGTACTCTATGGTGCTCATTTTCTTCGAGTTTCCAGATTTGAGATAACAACAACACAAAATGATTATTGTGACCACTATGATTACCCTGCAATATTACAGCGAACACATTTATCGGCACACGATGTCTATTGTTCCGTCTGGTAATTTGGAGATGCGGTTGTTAAACAGGGGAGAAGGGGAGGGGGATACCTCACCCCTCCTTCGTCCCTCATTTTAACTCTTCTAAATGGGATCAACCACTAATTGTAATAATATTAGAAGGCTGTGGACTCGTGAAGGGATCTCGACTTTTAAGCAATGTGATATTATTTCACGCGGCATTAAACAGGTTGATGACGGGACCCTTTCTTGGACCTGATGGGGGGGTAGGATGGAGGTAGGGCTGAGTGGTTGATTATACGACATGGGCGTAGTAACGTTATTTTGGTACCCCCGTAAGGGGCAAGATGACAGCACCAAAAATATCAAAAGGAAGGACAATCGTTAATTTACCACGTGACCGGCATCGATGGGTACGCGGACGAAACGTCCGGCTTGTTTATTCTGGTTGGACGATGAGGGGGAGGTCAGGGCTGAGATATTATCTAACTATACTGAGGGTAGTTTTTCCTGAACAATTTCCCAACCTCTCTCCTCTTAAATGCGGGTACGTTTCCTATAGACCTTACATTCATCCAACATTCCTCATCACTAACTTATTGATGTAATTACAATGCAGATGGCCCTGACGGGTAGTAATATGGGGGTAGGGGAACAGGCCACATTAAAACTAGTTAAATAAAACGTATATGGAACTGTTGGTCGCACGGTTAGCGGAGTTCGATCCCAGCCAGGGCCACTGGACGTGTTTTATCCTTCACAATTTTTTAGTTTCCATCTACACGGACAAAAAAAATATTAAAATACAAAATATTTTTGTTATTAATAAATAATGATTTACGGTCTGGCCCATATTTGAATTAATATGAGAGGTAACGTAGTGAAACGATTGGTTTCGAGTAGACTTACATAGAAATATAGCTAAACGCTATTGTGTTGTCATAAAGTCCGCTTAACACAAAGTGAAATATAGGTGTTCTGGAACATGTGGTACCCACTCCAGTGTTGTACAAAAGACAACATTAAAAAAAAAATCAATATTAACGTGGCTCATTTGACCTTGTTTCCTAGCTACAGCCAAATGATTCCACTAAACTGTTTGAATACTACACTTGATATCTCTCAACCTATTGAATATGGTTTATTCCTGTTTGTTTTTGAAATTGTGTTTTGTATTTTTTAAATAGTGCGACATTCTACGATATGATGACTGAAAGCTTGCATTCAGCCCTAAGGTGGGCTGTTTGAGCACTTCTTATAATTTTAATCAGCCCCCCCACCCTCCTCCATTACTGGAATGCAAACATGACTATAACTTAGACACATGGTCAAATTATACATAATATATTATGTTAATACGAACTTAATTAATTGTTTTCGCGTCTCATGTGCACCGCTGACCAGGACCCCACATTCTACGATACATTTTGTATAACATTTTCATATCGGCAGTTAGCTGAGGCTTGTTTTCTACTGGCCACTTGATGAATTGGCTGGGCTCTTCGCATATTGGCCAGCTGTTCCAGCCAAATAGTGAAATAATGATCGAGAAATATTGTAATTCACGTTCTGACGAGCTAAAGCACAAATTGACAACGACAACTTGGCCAATGACCAAAGTGCTGCCATCTTTCCCTTAGATAGGACACAGCTTAAACTATTTGTAAACTTGGTAAGATCTCAAATATACAATATAATTTACTAGAAGGAAATAACTGAAATCATTCCTGATAAACAAATATCACAAAGAATAGCATATTCGAGTTGGTCTCCTAACTAGAGGTCCAGAATTTCCAAGATTCTTCTGCACAACAAAATGTTCAACAAGCCGATACAACTGTAAACGAGATAACATGTTGTGTATGTAACTCAGTGTCATAGCAACTCAGACTGAACAAGCAAATAAAGTAAAATGGCTTCAAAGTGATAATTACATGTTATAAAATATCTATTATTTTATTGTTAAGATAATACTGAAGCGTATAACAGATCTATCATTACAATAGTAATAAACCTTTAATCCATCATAATGATTAATTGCATGAAGAGGCATTAAAAAATGAGATGGTAAATTATTATATAATTCGTGCTTTGGCCAGAGTCCTACGCCCATGTATAGAAATGGCTGGTCAAATCCCTAACTGCTGGTAAATTATTATATATTTTGTGTGCTTTGGTTAATTTCGGTGGCCAAAGCTAGAAGTGGCTAGACTTTGGGCTTTGACCATGACATATATATGTATATATATATATATATATATATATACATATATACATACATACATACATAATATATAACATGTTTTGGTCACCTCCAAGTTCCTTTAAAGTTGCTAAAAGTCTATGTGTCTCATTAATTATTTTATAAATTTAATAACTTACTTTGGTTAAGGCATCAGAAATGTCTTTTTAAATCAGGATTTTAAGTTAGATGATAAGAATTCCAGTATTCGTTTGAGGTAGATATAATTTCAGAAAACTTTTTTTTACCGATTCACGCTTTGGAATTCTTAAAATGTGACAGTAAACAATGTATAAAAGAACGAATTAATAAGTTTAATCCTTTAATATTAGTAAATAATTTAGTCATTAG
Source organism: Timema poppense (assembly GCA_902141375.1). Taxonomy (NCBI): domain Eukaryota; kingdom Metazoa; phylum Arthropoda; class Insecta; order Phasmatodea; family Timematidae; genus Timema; species Timema poppense. The sequence goes on along the minus strand of CABFOV010000016.1, from coordinate 462,174 downwards.
TATAGTCGTAGTCAAGACTAGATAAACAGGTTTGGTATTTATAAACTAATAAATAATTCCAGTCATTTGAATAGTCAAAATTAAGATCATATTAACATGTTCATCAATAATAATTAGTTTTGTATCCATGATCATTACTATATTATTAATGACTACAAATAAAATAATTAATTTAAAATGAAACATCAGAGATTTTAAGTCATTAGTATTATTATGATCATGACTATATTAAATTAGTAACTAAAGAAAGATTAAAATTTTATAAATTAGATAACGATTAAAATAATTAACATTTAAATAAAGCTAGTCACTAGTTTTTTATGATCATGACTATACTAATGACTTAATTTATGTAATAATATAAGCGTATAGCCCGAACTGGTACTAAGACGTGGCCAAATATTATTTTATTAACATCTAGTTATCTAAATGGAGTGCCGTAGGACTAGTAAGGCCAATTTTATGCATCCCTCCCTCTTACACCGGTTACTACTTCCTCCCAAAGTGTGTTGGCGCCAAACAAATGCAATTTTTTCCGTTAAAATCATAAATATTCATTAATAATCAACTTGAACCAAAAAATTTATCCCTTCACTCCTGTTTTACTTTTCCAAAAATTCAGCCCGAAGCACTCCCCTGAGTCTAATTTAAAATAATTCACCATCCACCGCAAATGTTAGGACTCGTTTTTGACCTAATTTTATTAATATTTATGAAGTTTTAGAAGAAAAAAATATATGTTTGGGAGGGTTATCCCGAAGGGTTATTTTTTTTTTTGTAAAAATAAAGCAGGACAATAAAGCTACTTGCCTACGCATTTTAATATCATCTCGAGTTAAGGACACAAGTCATTATAGTCTAGACACCCCAGGTGAAATAACGTGGGCGGAGCACGAATTAGTGAACGGGAACAGAAATAACATATCTATGGAGTTACGTAAAAAATAAAATGAAAATTACAGAAGATTGAAAACGTTTAAACAACCCTTCTATTGCGGAAGTGAACCCTTAAAGAATTTCCACGAACTGAGTAAGATGTGGAATCGAGATTTAAAATGTTTTAATCAATTATATCAATTTAAGGATGTGATGTGATCAATTATCATATAAATATAAATGTATAACGTCTTATTTTGGAGAAAGCCAAAACCGTGCCGGGGAGGAGTATTTTATGAGTTCAAACCCTTCCACAAATTATTAATAATGTATTTTAGCTTCATAATATACAAAATATAAGTTTAATAGAACTTTCTTTATGATTTTGAAACTTGTTCTAGTACCTTACATGACGAGAAAAACTGTAGTGTGTCCGTAAAAAGATAATTATAGCATTATATATTGGGCTCAAAGGGAGATTAAGATAATAGATAGTGGATGTGGTTACATAGGGTTGAGTTACATACACTCTACTAATTACCAAACATTGTTACGATGATCAAATCTCGAAAATTACGGTGGGTGAGGACATGCAGTGGGAATGGAAGAATCTAGAACTAACTGTGTTCGAGCCAGGCCTGCAAATATGGGTGGACTATTGGTACCATAGTATTAGGCCCGGGACTTCCAGGGTTCTGGGCCCAAAATCCAGATTCAAATGTTTAAAATAATTATTAGATAAAAAAATATAAAAACATACTGAATTCCAGCAATAAAATGCCTTTCCATACTAAAGAACAGTGCATGCCCAGCCCACCAGATGGGGTTTACCACGGAGGAACTTAATGACATTTGTCACATTTACAACATTGGTTTGGCCGAGTCTTGTACTTCGTTTTAAAGTGTTTGGAAATTTCGCGGTGTCATCATTTTTGTACTGAAACTAAATTTGGCACACAAAGAAGGGTCGAGCAGTAAATCAAGTTCTATTTAAATACTTCAACATGTGCGTGACATTTCAATCTTCAGTTAAGTCACGTTTTAATTTTTGTACATTGCTTTTCTTTTGTAAAAGTGAAAGCTAAATCTGAAAAAAAGTATATACAAACCAAAGTCAAGATTTAAAGTGGATCAGAAAGGAGGGGGGAGGGGAGTTACCCTTTTAGAAATAACTTATCTGCCCTCCTCTTGAATAAACTTGCTCCCTTTTGGATTTATCTCACTACCCTCTGATAATCTATAACATGAAGCTCAAAGATAGACTTTCATCAAACTATAAATTACTTCTAGAAGCATCGAATTTTCAAACACTTTTTGGGAGAAAATCACTCTAAATAGATTCTAAAGGTATTCAACTTCAACCGGCTTATGGAGAAGGACCACTCCAAATCGTTTATAGAAGAATCTAATAAAAAAAATCCACATTAAGGACAGTGTAAATATGTTCTAGACATTTGACAATAGATGGTCCCTAGGCCCCTCAAAAACCTTTTTTTTTTCTTGCTAGCTGCTCTCTATACAAATAAGGTTTCATCGTATCTGAAGTCAAGTATTCCAAAAAGAGGGGAGCCCTCTCTTTGCCCCTGGTAACGGGACAGATTTGAGCACCTGGTGGGCCTGGTTCACAGTATTAACTGGTAAGCCCAAAGACTTAGACGCAGATAGGAGGATAACATTAGAATGAATCTGAACGATATAGGGTGGATTGAATAGAACTAGCTCAAGATAAGAATAAGATGTAATGATTTAGACTGGATAGAACTAGCTCTATATAGGAATAGGATGTAATGATTTAGACTGGCTAGAACAAGCTCAAGATAAGGATAGGGTGTAATGATTTAGACTGGCTAGAACAAGCTCAAAATAAGTATAGGGTGTAACGAGTTAGATTGGCTAGAACAAGCTCAAGATAAGGATAGGGTGTAATGATTTAGACTGGCTAGAACAATCTCAAGATAAGGATAGGGTGTAATGAGTTAGACTGGCTAGAACAAGCTCAAGATAAGTATAGGGTGTAACGAGTTAGATTGGCTAGAACAAGCTCTAGATAGGGATAGGGTGTAATGATTTAGACTGGCTAGAACATGCTCAAGATAAGGATAGGGTGTAACGAGTTAGATTGGCTAGAACAAGCTCTAGATAGGGATAGGGTGTAATGATTTAGACTGGCTAGAACAAGCTCAAGATAAGGATAAGGTGTAATGAGTTAGACTGGCTAGAACAAGCTCTAGATAGGAATAGGATGTAATGATTTAGACTGGCTAGAACAAGCCTAAGATAAGGATAGGGTGTAATGAGTTAGACTGGCTAGAACAAGCTCTAGATAGGGATAGGGTGTAACGATTTAGACTGGCTAGAACAAGCTCAAGATAAGGATAGGGTGTAATGAGTTAGACTGGCTAGAACAAGCTCAAGATGAGGATAGGGTGTAATGAGTTAGACTGGCTAGAACAAGCTCTAGATAGGGATAGGATGTAATGATTTAGACTGGTTAGAACAAGCTCTAGATAAGGATAGGGTGTAATGATTTAGACCGGATAGAACTAGCTTTATATAGGGATAAGTTGTAATGAGTTAGACTGGCTAGAACTAGATCTAGATAGGTATATGGTGTAATGAGTTAGACTAGATAGAACTAGCTCTATATAGGGATAGGGTGTAATGAGTTAGACTGGCTAGAACAAGCTCAAGATAGGAATATGGTGTAATGAGTTAGACTGGATAGAACAAGCTCTAGATAGGGATAGGTTGTAATGAGGTGGACTGGATAAATACTACAAAAGTAACCACTTCAGATAATATGCATGAACTGAAAATAGCTTTTCTACATGTTAAATAAGACTTCTATGAACATTGAACTGTACAGTACATGTGCTTAGACTTGTTTGAATGAATTCAATCGGGGACAAGTTTTAGCTGTATTATATCTTAATTATATATGTTATTAATGTTAATGCCGCATTCAATTTTTTGTGGTGAAAAACAATATAATTGGAGTAATTTCGCTTATTTTTTTATTACGATGTTCCGAGTTAAACACATTTTATAGTTTTGGTGGGGTTGTGTAATCAAACTCTTTAATTGTATATCAATCAAAAATAGGAAAGTCCAAGGTCAATTTGACCTAATTTTAGTTTATGAGAAGAATTATCAGAATGTTGCGAGTATAACTTTATTGATATCCGTGCCGGTTTTTATGAGTTTTAATCTTAAGATATGTAGTGAGATGTGCGAATAACCCGAACAGGTAGTAAGACGCGGTGCTAATAATAATAATAATGTAGTGAGATGTAGTATTGTTTTAAATAATCAAATTATAGAGCTCCTAATTTTGAAACATAACCAATTTTGGATCATTGCAGTCATACTTAAACTTGATAACACCTCAAACCCTTGCAGATGAGAATACGATCAAAGGCTTCAGTAGGCCTAAAGTCAAGTCTGGTTTTCTGGTAGAAGTGTGGTCAAGATTTTACTTCCAACTGTATTCTTGGAGGTGATTTAAAAAAATAGTTTCCCACTATCTCTTTGCACATGTTCGGGTTCGTTTATTCCAAATGCTAACTTCTTCATCCCCTATATCTTTCGTATTTTTTGCTAATTTTCACCTTGCCTTAATACCTGAACTAATTTTTAAATTTGATAACTAAGAAGGGGAGAAGAAGGGATTTTTTTGTGTGGAAATGGTCCGACATTTTGCGTGGAGGGAGAACAGGAAGCCATTAATTGAACCTCGATCTCCCCGTAAGCAGCAATCCAGTCTAACGCGTCTTAGACCATGCAATCATCGGTAAGGCTACATGACGTTGTATATTATGTACCCTAGTCATTTATAATAATCCAATATTCTTGTGCAGCGAATCTCACTACCAGTCCGGGGTAAACACATTTAATTACACAAATAAGGTAATAATAATAATGAAGGTGAAATTTTGTGAAATGTGCCCGCATTTGCATTTATGTAGAGTGGATTTTTTTAAAAGTTTGTTTTAGCAGGCTAGGATTCAAACCACCATCTTGCTAGTCACAGGCAAACCTAAACAAACGATCTTAATCGGGGTCTACTCTTCACAGAACTACTCGTAAGACTGTTGTAACGATAACAACATGGAGGGAGCGAGGTATACTCTTCACAGAACTACTAGTAAGACTGTTGTAACGATAAAAACATGGAGTTAGCGAGGTCTACTCTTCACAGAACTACTAGTAAGACTGTAGTAACGATAAAAACATGGAGGGAGCGAGGTATAATATTCATAGAACTACTCGTAAGACTGTAGTAACGATAACAACATGGAGGGAGCGAGGTCTAATATTCATAGAACTACTCGTAAGACTGTTGTAACGATAATAAAATGGAAAGAGCGAGGTCTACTGTTCACAGAAGTAATCGTAAGACTGTTGTAACGATAATAAAATGGAAAGAGCGAGGTTTACTGTTCACACAACTACTTTTAAGGTTGTAGTAACGATGATAACATGTAGAGAGCCATGTCTCTCGTTCACAGAACTATTAGTTGAAACGTTCCTAGACTGACAGACAGCGTGGTATCCTGCTAAAACTGTACATGTATTGACAGATCATCGCTCAACTAAGAGCTCTCCCAACTGTGAGAAGACTCAAATTATCAACTCAACTAGGCCGTGTCTCAAAATGTGTCTTGGTTTCGCCGAGTTGCTCTTACTAAGGGGATGATTGCTCGGTTATCTAATGGGCCGTGAGGAAAGAGATAGGAAAACATGGCACGCGAATCTTAGACGTGGGAGGGGGGGAAATGAAACGTTAAAAAAAAGTAACAACTAAATTGCAGTGATCTATTTGCCACAACATTGTTATTCGCACTCAAGTAAGACCACGAGTTACCTTTGTACCAAGATATAAAGGTTGCTTGAGGTTGCCACCATAAATCATGTTGGTGACTTTACAAACCTTCCAAGGGGGAGATCGGCTTGGTTTATTTGATGGGCTTGGGGAAAAATAAATTCTATAATCTACCTTACATACTTTCTTGTTCCTTTACTTAAAAATGAGAATATATACTTACATATTGTATTATTATTATTATTATTATTATTATTA
>CABFOV010000016.1:412920-456101 GCA_902141375.1 Timema poppense | reverse complement strand
ACCGCGTCTTACTACCCGTTCGGGTTATACGCACTTACGCTAATGTGTAATGGTAGGGTGATTGTGAGATGAAATGGAGGACCTACAGTTTAACGTGGAATCCGAACCACGGTGGAGGCCTGGCATTCCCCACATTCACAAGATGTCTTGTCAGAGGTGAAGGAAGGGTTTGGTAATCAGATAAATCTGTGCCAGGACCGAGGATTGAACCCCGGCCGCCAGCACAGAAGTCTGACACCTTACCCCTAGACCGCCGGGTCACCCTACATATTGTACGACATATGGAGCCAAATAGTGAAGATTGTTGCAGAAACATTCAACCAAAGCGCATACATTAAATAATATTCCTGCTACAGAAACGTATTGAGATAAAAGTAACATCTGTGTGCATAAAAAAAAAGCATTAAAATCAACTCTCAATTTCTTGAACTCAATTTAAAAAATAGATTTGCCAATAACTCAGAAACTATTTATCTTATAAAAATAAATTTAAATTTAATGTTTTATATTTTTAAAACCTACTCCTACAACTTTGCAATGACAGGTTATTTACTATATTAAAAGATTTAGATATAAATGATCAAAATTGTAGATATTCTAATTCTAAATTACCTTCTAAGTCATTTTCCCGGAAAAAGTTAGACGCACCATTTTGTTTGTAATGTTACTCAGTGATTTATACAAATTTTAATTAAAATCATTGGAGCTTATTTTGAGAAAATCGATGTTTTCTGTATTAACCCTTAAGAAATCTACCCTTAATTTTAGGTTTGGATATCTTATTGCAAAATTTCCCTATGGGAACCTTATTAAAATACTAAATACCAGGTTTTAGCCCGATTCATATAATCGTTCCGGTTCTAAGTTCGAGATACAGACAGATGTCATGGTGAAAATAATTTTTCGGTTTCAGGGGGTCATGAAACGTCAATATTCGTCAAAATTTCAAATTATATGTTTTTCACGATCACAACACTCCTCTCAAGAGGGGTCAAGAGAAAGTACGTTATTAATATAAAATGTTATCTTGTAAATAAGGTGCAATAGTGGTTTTTAGATGAAAAATATATATTAATTAGCTCACTTCGTTGGTCGGAACGTCTAGACTCTAAGGTGTCACTCTCAGATTGGACTGTATGGCTGATGACGGCGAGACCGGGGTTGGAATCCTGGTCAGTTGTACTGTAGGTGGTTTTAAATAAATAGTTTTACAATCTCCTTCCACGAAAATGCGGTGATATTTCATTTAAATTTAACCTTTCTCATCCTTTACACATTAGCGTGGCTATTTCTTATACGTATACATATTATTAACTTCTTAAAAAAAGTTTTTTTTTTTGGTGTAAAGGCTAATTTCTGTTTTTATGAAATAAAAAATAATATTACAAATAATTTCTATGTTAAAATAGCTTCGACACTTTAAAAATGCAGCTTCATAAAGGTGAATGAGTGACAGGTATATAGAAATTTAACAACGAATAGTTTATATACGCCCACATTGGTGGACAAGCAGGTCAAGCCGTCACTCTCATAAGGTCTGATTTCCCTGTGGCGGTGAGAATGGGGTTCAATTCTTTGACGGATATATTATGGGTATTTTCCACTCTCCCTCTACACAGTTATGATTATATTTCCATAAAGTTTCTTTTTTTCTTATCCCTACCCCTAGTTTTTAGGTCTGTATACGACATGTTGATTATAATATTAGCTACCCAACCAAATCCTTCCTTCCATTGATAAGCGCTTAGAAGTTGTGATTTGTTTGTAAAAAATAAAGTATATTTATGTCAATTATTACGTAAGAGTGGATAAAGGGAAAATGAATTAAACTAATTTTATCTTAAACAAATAAAATAATAGAAAATAATATTTGAAAATTAAAAATCTGTGTCTGTTAAGTTCTGTTACGTGCTCCGTCCTATAAAACGAGTATAAAGTTTCCTTTTTCTTTGTCATTTAGGATCTTATGAGGGGGGCGGGGCGTGGAAATGCAAACACATATTAGGAAACTATATTATGTAGGTGGGATGGAAGTGATTGCTATAAAAAAAATCCAGTTTTATTGCAAAATATTTTTTTTTGCCAAAATAGATCAAATATAGCTCCAGTATAATCATAGAATTTAATTTAATTTACATAGTGACCTCATTATTTCTTTATTAGGTGTCAAGAGTGTCCAGGAATTTAATGACAACTTTCTATCATCATTTAAAAAGTTTCTCATCTAATGTCGATATGCTCATAATGGATATTAAGAAACTGTTGATATCAACATGTGAAGAAAATTAAACTTATGTTTGTACTGAAGCAATATTTTATTTATTTTATCCAAAATATGTTTAGCCATAAAAACTGAAAAAACACGGGTCTTTTCTCGCGTCTCATTCCATCCCACCCCAAGCGCTACACGCAAATGAAGCGCCTATTTAGATAAAAACTAGATTTAATTATAGTTTATTTGAATTATAAAGAATGTGTTGTGTAGATAAATGCCTATGACAAAATGGTGTCATCACATATTCTATATTGTAATGTTTTTGATTAATTTCATCCTGAATTCTATCTTTCAAGGGGGACTGGCAAAATTAATCTCATCTTCTACTCTTTCAAGATGCCATCACTTGATTGTATTCTAAGGTTGGGTAGTATTGTCATAATAAACCTATTATAAACAGACTTAGAAACTATTATTATTATTATTTTATCACCGCATCTTACGGGCTATACGTATATGCACTAATTACACACTAATATGTTAGAGATTAGTAAGATTTAATTGATAAAAGTGCACCCGCATTTGTGTGTAGGAAGAGTGGAAAACCAGTTAAGGAAAAACCACACTCAGTGCACCCAACTGAGATAGACCCCCGATATCACCATCTTCTGTAGTCTAGTCTACTGCATGAGTAGCGCCTTGGACCATGTGGTCACCGAAACAGGTCTTAGAAACTAGTTATCATGATAAATATAATTATAAATAAACACAATAATACAAACCTTTTATTTTACACTTTAGTTTTATTTATGCTAAACAATTATTTATTTTCTATTATATTTTGAAATATAGAATACTTTCAGCTGCGTGTATTTATCTAGTACATTCCTTGTCACTGACCTCCTCTGGGGACTTGTATTGTTTTATAAACATCAACTTAACGCAGATGATAACAATATCTCTGTAGGTAGTAAGTGAAAGGGTCAGGATGAGCGGCGAAATAAGAATCGTGAAAATATAGAAAAGTCACAAGTGGCCAAATTGTTTGATTTTCATTAAGCAATGAATACTGAAGCATAAAATATAATTTAATGTTAACTTTAGCAGGATTTATGAGTTTTAGTGATGGACCTACTGAAGCGTCAATTAGCCTCACTTTCTAAAATTATTATTATTATTATTATTATTAGCACCGCGTCTTACTACCCGTTCGGGCTATACGCACTTACGCTAATGTGTAATGGTAGGGTGATTGTGAGATGAAATGGAGGACCTACAGTTTAACGTGGAATCCGAACCACGGTGGAGGCCTGGCATTCCCCACATTCACAAGATGTCTTGTCAGAGGTGAAGGAGGGGTTTGGTAATCAGATAAATCTGTGCCGGGATCGAGGATTGAACCCCGGTCGCCAGTACAGAAGTCTGACACCTTACCCCTAGACCGCCAGGTCACCGCCCTTTCTAAAATAAAGGTGCCATAAATATTGAGTAGTTTAGTATTTATTATCCTTTAAAACCAACAGTAAAGAACAGGACAAATTGTAAAAGATCTTTAAATAGAGCTGCAACTTTTTAAGTGATATTTAAAATGACTTTGGCCAATTTCTTTCTAAGATGGGAAATCTTTCAAAGGGGACATGTTGAGGGTTGCAAGAAGCCTTCGTGGCAGTCATTAAAAAAAACCACTCACGATAACACCAGCAAACAAAGTGGACATGTGTTAAACCTCGCTCAGTCAAAGAGTTGGAGATGAACTAGTTCCTCCAACTCAACTGCCAATATTTATATTCACTATTTCATAATTAACCAAATTGTGCTCTAAATTAATCCTAAATATTAATTTGTGTTCTTTAATCCAATATATCTTTAATTGAAATCAAACTCCTTCTAATTATTGATAAGGAACGTGCAACTTACCTGGATCCCAAGCACAATACACTTAAATATTTAAATCCGGTGCTGAGATATAAGCTGACGCACGTGAATTCAGGGGGATCAGGCCTTATACTAACCCGTTCAAGATCCGTTGAGAGTATCGCATCACTGGCTGGTTAAAAGGCAACCTCATGTACTGGTCTCAGCACCTTGACAAATCAAGGTAACAAATGTTACCAACACTCGCTTGTTGAAATGATGATGATCACTATTACTGTTCTTAGGGGCAAATAGGTTGGACAGGTCAAATACAGGTCAGGTCTTAATGACAGTGATACTTGACAGGCAAAGTAAAGGTCACGTCTTAATGACAGCGATACTTGACAGGCCAAGTACAGGTCAGGTCCTATCGACAGCGATACTTGACAGGCAAAGTACAGGTCAGGTCTTAATGACAGCGATACTTGACAGGCCAAGTATAGTTCAGGTCCTAATGACAGCGATACTTGACAGGCAAAGTACAGGTCAGGTCCTATTGACAGCGATACTTGACAGGCAAAGTACAGGTCAGGTCCTAGTGACATATAAGCCTTACAGATCAAGTACTGATCAGGTCCTATTGACATATAGACCTTACAGATCAAGTACAGGTCAGGTACTAATGACATATAGGCCTTACAGATAAAGTACAGGTCAGGTCATATTGACATGTAAGCCTTACAGATCAAGTACAGGTCAGGTCATATTGACAGCGATACTTGACAGGCAAAGTACAGTTCAGGTCCTAGTGACATATAGGCCTTACAGATCAAGTACAGGTCAGGTCCTAGTGACATGTAAGCCTTACAAATCAAGTACAGGTCAGGTCCTAGTGACATATAGGCCTTACAGATCAAGTACAGGTCAGGTCCTAGTGACATATAGGCCTTACAGATCAAGTACAGGTCAGGTCCTAGTGACATGTAGGCCTAACAAATCAAGTAAAGGTCAGGTCCTAGTAGTAAATAGGCCTGAAAGTCAGGTTCATATCCTCTTTTACTCACTTTTAAATGTAGATCTTTTTTAAATTCATAGTACATATTGAGTTCAGAAATCTTTAAAATGTATGAGTTTAAGTAAAAATAAAAATACATTTTAGAGCGAATTTTGTAACTAAATGTATTTTATTTGTTTCAAAGGAGTAGTAAGTAACATTTGTATCTCCATTACAAAAGTGGGCTTTTAGACCTAATAAAATTATTTTCCTCTTTCCAGTTACATACAATTGTGAGTTCAAGTAGTAGATTCAGATTTGAATCCGATATATTTTTGGAGATTCTTTGAGCTTCCTCTATAGTTCACTTACAAGGGAACAAACACATTGACTGCAATCTATATCTATATCTATATTACCAGGGAAGAGAATAATTGACTTTTGTCTTAACAACCCGCCCTATCCATTTGAGCGGAGGACCAGTTTTTCTCATAGAGTCACTCAAACCGGAGAGTCGAACTGAAATACTGGTCGGTTCTGGTTTCTGTTCCAGTTCTTCAAACACAATTTTAAACGTTCCGGTGCTGGTTCCGTTTCTAGAAAAAAATAGTTATTAATCTTTTCGGTTCTTAATTAGGTTCCGGTTCTTAAAAATTTATGTTCATTAGTTTTAGTTCCATTAAATTATTTTTAAATAAAACATAATATTAAACAAAACGAGTTATTTATATAAAAACCACAAATAATTTAGGAGCTTGATAATTGCACAATTTATTTAAAATTCAGGGTTCCATTTGAGCAGATCATTTTATTTTATTTTTGTTTGCAGACATCTAAAAAGTGATAAAAAAGATTGCTTCTGTGTTCTATTGATCAAGTTTCTAGCTTCCAGAGATCCCGGGTTCGATCCCAGGTTCTTCCAGTTCTTTCTGTGAAGTTGTGGGTCTGTAAAGGGGTTAAATTCAGCCTTCTCAGGATACATGAGATGCTACTTGAATAAATAAATAGAGGATCTGGTCTAGAAAACTGAGATTAACGCGTTCTGAGCACATGACACCTCTAGTTGCAGAAGTTGGCACTATCTCCGCCAACAGATGGAGGCGGTTCATTCAGTATGGCTCGATTACGGGATGCTAACATGGAATTTTATTTTATAATTTTTGAAAATCATTTTATTTTATTTTAAATTTATATAAATATACATATAAATACTTTAATTTATGCATATTTTCAATCGATAAAAGCAAAAAAATTATTTAAAGTTGGTTTTATGCAACCAAACTAGCTACTTACCATGTCGGAACCAAAGATAAATAGTTTAGATCTATGATTTTAGTTTATTTGTCTGATTACCAAACCCTTCCTTCACCTATGACAAGACATCTTGGTAATGTGGGGAAGCCAGGCCTCCACCGTGGTTCGGATCCCACGTTAAACTGTAGCTCCTCCATTTCATCTCACAATCACCCTACCATTACACTTTAGCGTAAGTGCGTATAACCCGAATGGGTAGTAAGACGCGGTGCTAATAATAATAATAATAATAATAGTTTATTTGTCTAAACATTTAAATTATCTATATATAGTGTATTGTGTTTGTCAATTCTTGTATGTATAAAAATATTATATTAACAGGAGATTATAATAATTTTAAAGCAAGATTCTCAATTTCAATTTGTACATTTTTAATTTAAATGTTAGTACAGTCTTGAAGTCCTTCATTTGTATACTCACCACGGTAATAAATGAGTATGCAGGGTTACAATATATCAACTTTATGTAATTCACCTTAAGAACCAAACTAATAGTTTCCTTGATAACTCACTCTTTACGTCATTTAAAGAAATTCCTAATTTGGTATTACTTATTTCACCCCATCTATCAGATAATTCAAATAATCAATTATTTTTTAAACTATGAAAGCATGTCTGAACAACTACACACAATGAACACAAACTTTGGACTACTTCTTACCTGATATTTAAAAACAGAGTGAAAAGATTAACAATTTGCAACTCCCCCACGTACCCCTCTAAGCGAACCGGCCATCCAACAACCACTTAAATTGTTTGACTTTTAGGAATAACACTTCTAAATAAATGTCTTCATATTTAGTTTATACTTTTTGTATGCACATTTTTCTTTTTTCAGTACTCTCCTTTCTTAGATATATTTGCTGTCACTCAAAGTTAAATACATCATCCTAAGCTCTTAGCCTAAAGAATAAAAATAGAAAGCCCTACACAATGACACAATAATCATTCCTCAAAAATCTGAGCTCATTAGTTTTTACTGCTAAATGCTCATTGATACTTCTATAATCCCTTGTATAATAAATATATCCTACTCTTACAAATATTTACGAGAAAAGCGAAAATTTTGTTTTTGAAATAAAATTAAGTTTCAGAAATAAGGTAATAAAATGTAATTATAATTTATTTTTATAAAAAAATTGTAAATTTTTAGAACTGATAATAACTTTTATTAACCTAAAAAATATATATCAACTCCGGTTCCGGTTTTAAAGCAATTTACTTTTTGGGTACCTGTTCCGGTTCTAGTTCCTTAAAATAAAATAACTATTAATTATGTTTATCAGTTCTAGTTCGACTCCCTCGTTTAAACTCTCGAATAATCTGAGCTAACTTAATCTTACCCGAAACAAACATTTCTAATAAATCCACCATTTACACCAGTGAAGAAAGCAAGGCACAGAACCTCCCAACTAAAGTGTAACTGCCCGCATCGGTGGTCGTATGGTCTAACGTGATACTCATACAGACAGAGAGATAGAGGTTTGAATTTTGGTTGAGTGGTTTTTCCAAAATGGTTTTACACTCTCCCTCCACGTGGCTAACTTCCTTTAATATAACCTTCCTAATTCCTAAACTCATCAGCACAATTAATACATAGTTTACATATAGCTCGAATGGGTAGTAAGACGCAGCGCTAAAAAAAATATATAAGAACTACATAAAACGATGCTATCTTTGTCGTAATTTTTTGCGTTCATGATAAAATAAGGAATTTCTATACAAGCATTCATTAAAACCAAAATAAGTATTTTATTTTTCTAAATGGATCCCAAAGTTCATAATTATTATTGTCTAGAAAAACTTACATTTTTATTCTTAGAGCTATTTAGTGTATCTTCCTACATCTTTCATAAAGTGACCGTCTCCATACTCCAAGAGGCAGCCATGTTGTTTTTCTCTTCTGTTTATCTCGTCCTAGTTTTTTCAGCACCAGGTTCCAACTCCATCATTATCGAAAAGCCACTTAATTTTAATGAGGGAACGATAGTCCTGTGTTGTTACTTTCCTCTTCTCTTCTTCTAATTCATCTCTCACTATTTCCCTCATCCTTCCCTTTCCCCCAATAAACTTCTTCTCACTCTCCGATGCTTTACATTGCCTGGTACATTATTTTCATTTAAACTTATCTTAAGAAGCATCGTTTTGTAATGGCCACAACGACCTCTTTGATAATGCTTACCATTCTCTAGCTTTAAATTTGTAATGGCCACAACGACCTCTTTGATAAGCTTACCATTCTCTAGCTTTAAATTTGTTGTTTAAATAATTCTGATTACCAAACCCTTCCTTCACATCTGACAAGACGAGTATTAATCACAACTTGTGAATGTGGGGAATGCCAGGCCTCCACCGTGGTACGGATCCCACGTTAAATTGTAGGTCCTCCATTTAATCTCATAATTACCCTACCATTACACATTAGCGTGAGTTCGTATAACCCGAACGGGTAGTAAGACGCGGTGCTAATAATAATATAAATATTTGTACAAAATTAAGTAGGCTTACACGAGTTATATTTTACTTAATTACTGTGTGCCGTAAAATATGAAAGATATCTTTTAATTTTAACAAATTTATAATAATCTTACCTTGGGTTTGAAAGAAGTTCCAATAAAGCGTTGTTTAAGGCAAGGTAGACAAATGTAGATGATCAGATAATATTCCAACTTTACCAGGTACATTGGCGTGTATGCTTATGTATTAAATATCATGTTTGGTTACAGTTTTTTTCAGCATCACACCTTACTACCCTTTCAGGACATAAGCCTATGTAGCCTACTATTAGGAAAGTTAAATTAAAGGAGGTGTACCCGCATTTAAGTGGAGGGTGAGTGAAAAACCATTTTGAAAAGCAACCATCAGTAAACCCTAGCGACCCTTATGAAAATTAAGTATTGAAAACCAATAGTATTTTTGGAATACTATTGAATTTTAATAGTATTTTAGAATTACTATTGAATTTTAATAGTATTTTAGAATTACTATTGGATTTTAATAGTATAAAAATTACTATTGGATTTTAATAGTATAAAAATTACTATTGGATTTTAATAGTATTTTTGAAATTACTATTGAGTTTTAATAATATTTTGTGATTACTATTGAACTTTAATAGTATTTTAAAACCACTCTTGGATTTTAAGAGTATTTTATAAATACATTTGAATTTTAATAGTATTTTATAAATACTTTTGAATTCTAATAGTAATTTATAATTACTATTGAATTTCAATCGTACTCTAGAATAACTATAGAGTTTTAATAGTATTTTAAAATTACTACTAGGTTTTAGTAGTATTTTAAAATTACTATTAGGTTTTAATAGTTTTTACTATTACTACTTAGTTATGAAGCAACTATCAAGTTTTAATAGTATTTTTGGTTAAATGTTTTTTTAATACTATTTAAAAATGACTTGACTTTTGCGGTTTTTTAATACTATTAAAATTTAATAATAGTTTATTATAACTATTAAAGTTGTCAATAGTAGAAATAAAAACTAATACNGGGGGGGGGGGGGGGGAGATTGCTTTTGTGAATAGAGGGTGGCATGTGGTTAGCACAACGAAACCTCAGGCCATTGATCCCAGTTTTCTAGATTGGACAGTCTAAATGTATCTACTTAACATTAAATAAATATATAAATATTATTTTTGGGTTCATTTTTAGTCTTTGAAAAATAAAATATTAAACTTTTACTAAAAAATTTTTTTTTACTTAATTTATAAAAATGATTTTTGTTTATTTTAATAATCTCAAAACTATTTTAACTTATATTGATTATTTGTTTTATTTTAGTTAGACAACTGATTCATGATAAATCTACGAGAAAAGAGAATTTATTTACCAATTTAATCTACGGATGGAAATAGTTAATTTTTGTTCTTTGAGGAAATTTAAAAAAAAAATCAAAATAGAGATGTTCGTGATCTTTAAACTCATTCTTAATTTGGATATATCTCAGATATATTACTAGTGTCACTGTTACTCTCTCCTTGCTTGTGTTTAAAACCTGAAAAACAATACGTTTACGTGCATAGTTAAGTTTATTATTAACGAGAACATATTCATATTTGGGTTCATGTGTATCACAAACTGATGTTTACGATAGTTCACAGGAACAAATTCAATCAATTTAAAAATGAAAACTTGTTCTTAAGAATCGAACTTGAATCCATTGGCTTTGTGTGCCACAGAACCAACCGGTTTCACCAACTATTTAGGACAATTCAGAATATGGTAGTATACTGGGTCACCGTGAACTGTGATTGTGGATAGATCTGAGTGGACACTTTCGCCAGAAACCACAATTATTAGACTCAACTACAACCAGGGAACAATTTATCTGAATACGAGAGTATTGGCATAGAACTAGAAATAATAATCTCGAATAACTTCACCAGTGTTTGTCTGAAGGGATGATTTAAAACCACCTCGAGGAGAGAGACTCTCCCCCGACTAGGAGACGACTCTCAACATCCAACCTTCAACACGCTGAGAGAACTGCAGGTCTTAAGGAGAAAAGCTTTAGCTTCGCTCTCTCTCAGTTTACTGTTGCCAAATCTCCTCGCTCTCATTGTAACATTAGCGTGGACTGCTAATATGACAATGATACTACCCGTCCCGAAACAAGCTAATATTCATAGATATCCTGCAATAGAAATACCAATATAGCCTGCCAGCTTTAAAATATTACCCCAAATAATCTTATACTCATATACATCCAGCATTACTAAACATCACAATCTTAATGAAACAAATAGCCGAAACTATTGTTAATGCATTTTAGTGGGGATAGTCCCTCATAGATATCATATTCTGAAAATTGAAAAATGACACCTGGACACGGGAATCGAACCCGGGACTTTCGGCTTAGTACGCCAATGCTCTTACCACTGAGCTATTCAGGATTCCCGTGTTAGATTCCCGTGTCCAGGTGTCATTTTTCAATTTTCAGAATATGATATCTATGAGAGACTATCCCCACTAAAATGCATTAACAATAGTTTCGGCTATTTGTTTCATTAATATATGCAAATCCTGTACAAATAAATATATAATTGTCGAATGGCTGCAATAATGCCAACTACCGAGTCGCTCATGGCTGCGTTGTCTGATGGCTGTTATCTTAGATAATCACATTTTTATAAGCTGACGACTTCCGCACGTCCATCTTAGACTCTGCCTTAAACTATGAGTGAAGAATGACCATGGGCACGGGATGAATCCTGGATAGCTCAGTGGTCAGAGCATTGGCGTACTAGGCCGAAGGTCCCGGGTTCGATTCCCGTGTCCAGGTGTCATTTTTCAATTTTCAGAATATGATCACAATCTTACTATGTCATATATAGGTCTCTACTCACGCGTATATCTGCCTGAAGTAGAGCAACTTGCAAGTCCAGCCTGCTCACCACGAACGCTAGAATGAAGAGCACAATTGTAGCATAGCTCTACACCTGCTCATCTTGTGTCTTGGAGATCATGTTCGGAAACTAGTCGAATGCAGCGGCAGATGGTCAAGACAACAAGAACTTTACCTACGTGACGAATACAACGAAGCCTTTTTACCATATGTTTGCGAATTAGGTAATAACAAAGGAGGACTCCCACATTCCCACTCTGCAACTAGACCTATATAACGAGGGAACACAAACAATATCATAGACAATTACATTCACCACTTACACGAGAAGTCCTGTTAAGGACTAGTACGTTATCTAGCCAAGATGGCCTATAATATCTTTGTTTAAATCTGTAAAATATAAATTGCTGCAATGGGTTTGATTTTCTTGAATGCTTTGGTTTAGTTTGTTATGGAAATCTGCCAGTCTAGGTATCGTAAATGTGTTGCAAAATAACTTTAATTTCAAACGTAAATTCTGTTATGGAGCACTTAATGCTTCCTCTTGCCGCTTGGGCGCTAGTATCTTTGAATTTTATTGGTTTAATTAGATAGCCATATTATTAAGTTATTTTTTTATGTCTTGCAATATTTAGGATAGATATTAAATTTTTGATTTTGTGGTTATCAGTATTTTAAATTCCTTAAATTGTTAAGGTTTCTCTTGTTGGTTATTTTGAAGACTTCTTTGCTTTGAATTTAATGTTAAATAACTTATTTTTGTTGTTTAATATGGTTTTGACTTAAATATTTGCTGATCCATTTAGGCAAAATTATAAGTTCCTTAACGTAACATTTTTTAGTTTTACATTAAATATTTAAATGTGGGAATTTTGTTTAATTCCTTAAAAGTGACGAGGGCAATGGTCCCACAAAGGTCTGAGTTTGGTCGGGAAGTCAAATCTTTGTGCTTTAACGTAAATATCTGATGTGATGTTTAGATTGAAATTTATTCCTTAAATTTAAAACAGTTTTGTCTGTATTCACTGGTGTGAATCTGACGCGTTGTGAATCATTTGAAAGAGGCTAATTTAGCTCTTTATGATCTTGTATAATAATATTTAGCACCACGTCTTACTACCCGTTCGGGTTATACGCTTTTAGTACTAATTACTCTTAATGGATTAGGACTTGGGAAGGTTGAATTAGAGGAAGTGAACCCGCATTTGCGTGGAGGAAGAGTGGAAAACCATTTAGGACCCCTTCCCCCCCCAGTTCACTCGACCAAGATTCGAACATCGATCTCCCCGTCCTCAGCAGTTGAGCTTCAACATGACAAGCGCGTTAACCAACTACGCCACCGAGGCGGGTGATCTTGTATAGTTTTTTAGGATTTAAAACATAACGTAAATATCTGGTGCGATATTTAGATTTAAATTTATTGCACATTAGCGTAAGTGCGTATAACTCGAACGGGTAGTAATACGCGGTGCTAATAATAATAATAATAATAATAATTTAAATAATATCAACTATTTTGTTTGTTTTATTGGTCTCTTCTAGACAAGTTCATATTATATAACTATATTGCTTAAACTTTTATAACGAACTGCGCATGTTATAAATGGCTAATATTTATTTTGTTTTCCAACACACTTCCGTAAGACCTATAAGGCCATGCAACTTGTTTTAATACTGATTGTTACTTTGAATCAAATTCAAATATTTCATTAGCCTACAAATGTTTTGCTTTTTCATATATTTATTTCATTTATAGATCACCCTGCTCTTTTTTTTAGTCTATTGTGGCCGTAATTAAATAGAGTTAGAGTGGGGTGGTACATCAGTTATATGATAAGGTGGTGTGCCAGGGTAAGAAGGAGCTACTGGCAACATTGACTAACCAGCTTTGTGAAACTTGTCTTATATTTGAGGGGCGATTGACCAAAAATAAACGAGGTAATGACCACACTGTTTCCCAATAGTAACCACGCAGTTCCCTCAGCGATGATATCCAGTGTATCGAACAATCGCTGTTGTGTTAGTTAGGTTCACTTGCTTTGTCTTCTCGTTACCACTATACAATATGGGTTCAAAAAGGACAATACATCAAACTCGTTTAAAATTTAAATGCACAAACACCCGCTTCAGTGATTGATGGTTTAAGGCGTCACTCTTGCAATAGACCGGACTACTTATGACGGGGAGATTGTTTTTCGAATCCCAGTTGAGTGTACCTAGAGTGTTTTTTTCCCTTAGTGGTTTCAAAATCTCCCTCCCCGCATATGCTGTAACAATTCGTATAAATACAACCTCCCTCATTCCTAACACATTAGCGTAATTAGTGTTTATGCTTTTCTATCGAACGGGAAGTGAGAAATTGTGCTAAACAAACAAAAAATGTCAACTGCCAGATATGGTTTTACCGATGACAATTGAACTGAAATTAAGTGTCAGTATTTACTAGTCAACTCTCTCTTATAAAAATATCACAAAAAGTTGTATACGCAATTTAAATGTTAGTATCAAACATATAAATGGGAATTAAATACAAATGAAAGTGAGAATGTTAGATTCATTGCTTTTACCTGTGCCTTCAGTAGGTTAGTAGTGTTACATTCTGCCAGGTGGCTTCACATAAATGTAAATTAAAATGGCAACGTCACGTTTTTAATTGGAGCAACGTAAGTGGATTCTTAAGTCTTATTGGAAAAGGTTGATGTCAATGAGGTGCAATCGCTGAAGTACTTTTACCTGTGGAATATTCTAAAGAATACTGTGTACAAAACAAAAACTAAGAACACTGCAGGACATGATACACGAAAATGAAAATTCCTGTGCTGCTATTCTACTAGAGATAATAATGCACATATTAGTCGACGATGCATTGGTGTTGATAGTGGTCATTTTTACCATTTGTAACTCTAAGTTAACCATTGAATCAGCTAGATGATGTTTTTCTTTTTTACTTGTTACAAAATATGACAGTAAAATGTGTAGGCCTATTCATTTTATTGAGATATTCCGTTCATATTCCCATCGGGGTAGGGAATGAAGATTGTAAAAACTCTGAGGACGTGTATCCACATTGGTGTGAAGAGTGGCTGTAAAGTAATTTAAGAATAACTCCCTCAAAACCACTAAACTGGATTTGAAACTCGACCTCCTAATCACAGGCAAGCCAGACAAGACGATACTGATGCATGACTCCTCGTGTATACCGGTACCCTGACAGATGGAGTACGAGTAAGTTAGATATTTCTTTATTTAGCGCTGTGCCTTACTATACGTTAGGGTACTAATTACGCTAATGATTTTAAAGATTATAAAGTCTATGTTTATAATAAGCTTAACCACGTTTGTTTGGAGAGAGAGTGGAAAACCACATTGAAAAAACCACCCTCAGTACAACCGATTGAGATTTAAACCTCGATTTCCCCGTCATAGGCAGTCTAATCTACTGCAAGAGTAGCGCGTTAGAAAATGAGGCCACAGAAGAGGGCTTAGAGTTAATTATAAGTGTATTTAGACTCAGATGCTAATCACCTTTAGCTTGTGTTAATAACCTGGAGATAATATTAGTCACAGTGTAGTTATTATCCTAGAAAGGAACAGTTAGAGAAGTTACTAGATCTATTTTAGTATTCATACTTCAGATAATGTGACTTTAATATGTCCATTTTGATAGATAATATCACTCCCAACACTATTAACATAGTAGTGTCTCAAAGTGGTTTCCTACAATAATTCTACAGCACTACTTTACAATAATTGTAGATTAAATGAAATAAAATACAAACTGATTGACTATGGAACCATACAAATATAGGCTACCTATGATGAGTGTTGTGTGCCGTTTCCAAACTTACAAATCTTCCCTCCATGCTGTTAAAATGTTCTATAATTGTTTAACACTTTCTTGCACTCATTCCAGACAATGTTAACACCACTAAAGGTGTATAATTTGGGAAAATATGAAGCATAAAGAACGCGGTGCATCCCCGCTGACCAATCGGGAGGTTCAACTCTTCAGTCACGACCCTGTACCAGGTAACATAACTTTAATTTGATTGGATACAAAAGGGAAGGGAACAAAGGAAATGAGGGGTGGGGCGCGGGGGAAGGTTTATCACGAAATACTTTCAGGTACACGTTGGAAGAAGTGGTTTATTTTTACTTAACTAGTTTTGTTTTATGATGCGTACAGTAAAAAGAGTGGAGGAGATTTATAAGAGTTATTTTATTTTTTAGTTATAGCTTAAAAAAGTGTATTTGCATCGCATATTACTACTCATTTGCTTACTTACACTATATGAAAGAGGTACCATTTAGAGGAAGTGTACCTGCATTTTCATGGCTGAGTGGTGGAAAAACTATTGTCTTCGGTGCAGGTATGGTTTAAGCCCTAAGGCATCACCCTCATAATAGACAAGGTTGTTGAAGACGAGGAGGTCAGGGTTTGAAACCAATACCGGTGTATTGAGTGTGATTTTTACTAAACGGTCTTCCACTCTCCTTGCGTTGCTGGTACACTTCCTAAAAATTCAACCCTCCTCATCTATAGCACAATAAAATAGTTAGTGCATATGAGTAAAACCCACACGGGTGAGACATGGAAAAAAAACACCTTGCTATAAACAATACTATTTTTTGTCTTTATCTTAGAAAATAAATTTTTTTTTGTGATTTTATTTTCACTACCTTTATACTATAGAGTAAAATTTGGTCTCTCTGTCGGGAAACGGAGACTTGCTATTCGCATGATGCGTTCAGAAACGACTTCTATTACACGTCATTACGTACGGCAATTTAGGTGGTTAGCAAACGTTATTAATATCTCTATACATACAAAGAGAAGAAGTCCTGATGTCGAATAGACGAAATATATCATTGTTGATGTTTTGTTTATTTGCGCTATTGTAATGTTTTTAGTATTGTCGGGGCCATAGTCAACAGCGAAAACACGCGAATGGGCAAGTCTTTCTCTCTCAACGCCCTCCCCTAACCTCCCACGCACAGATTCACTTCACTTGGGAAGATGAATGAATGGCCGGAAAAATGTTTACTCAACAAACAAAAGTTAACAAGTAACAAAATGAGAGAATAATGATCGTAATGATCAGCTTGTTACAGCATGTTGTTTGGAGTTACGCTCGCCTGAACAGGAATTGACTTGTGTATATGTGTGTACGTGTGTGACATCGCATGTGTAGGATGTATGGATGTCCGCCGTATATGTCTCATGTGAAGAGAAAAAGCTTGGATGGAACAATGAATGGGAATAATATGTAAATACATATGTATGTGTATTTAATGTTTTCGACATGCACTTAGATGGGAATTAATAATGTACCGCCCAGAACCGACGAGCCAGAAAAGCGAGAATAATTACATATTCAAACCAAAATATATTATTACCTATAAACAATTTGTATGTCTGTGTTAACGTTGGTCATTCACTTTTTAAAAAAAATCTTGCCATACCAATAAATTGTTGTAACTATGGTACATCCTCACAAATCTTAGGTCAATGTAGAAGTTTTATTTTTGAAACGCCTGTGTCGCTGTGAATGCTGGCCAAGAGTTCAACCTCGGATGGTGTGGTTTTACTGTCACAAGGGGTAATTGGGGTTTGGACACTAGTAAGATGTAGTTTGGGTGTTTTTTTCCCTCTCTCACAACTAGAGTGCTGATGCATTTTCTCTGAATTCTTCCTTATTCATCCCTACCTTAGTAGTGTTAATTATATAGGCTCTAGAGGGTAGAATAAAACACAATAGATGTAATGTAGATACATTTATTTATTTAGTTTAATTATATGAATTATATAATATATAAATATGAAATTATTTTTTTGATAACACCGCGACAAGAAATCAGGTATTGAAGATCTAACTACACAAATATATAATTTAGTTCCTAGTTCTATTACCGTATAAAGATAGGCCTATAATAATAATAAAATCTCAAACAAAGGAATATGACGATTTAGTATTTTCAAAAATTATAAAAAATAAAATAAAAACAAGCAGCTTAGAGAACATTTTAACTATTAATTATTAACATTAACTGTATCTATAATAAATAGAAAATATATTTATATAAGTGCATTCTATTATGTTTATTAATTTATCAAATTTAATGAATAAGCTTTTATACATTGCATATTTCAATAGTGTTGCATAATATGCGTAAACAAGGTAAGAAACTATTAATGTGGGCTATAACCTACTTTTAACAAAGAATCTCATATTACATATTTTTTTAAATACACCTATTTATGAATCAATATGATTAGTAAAATTATGATATAACTGGTTATTTGGATGGGAAAAAGTATAATTGACTCTACTTTATTGAAGCTGACATAAAATACAGCTTATGTTTAGTAATTGCACTTAAATAATGTGGAGTTAGAGTAATTGAATTTAAAAAATTATATATATTATCTTAAATTCAAATCTATTCCCTTCTGTCCGGATGTACACATGCCTTCACCATCTTAGTCTAACCAAAAAGGCTATACACCATATTACTCAAAAATTCAGGCTCTAATCTCGATCTCCCCGTCGTCTGCGGTATAATATACTGCGAGAGTAACGCCTTAGACCACGTAGCCACCGAAGTGGGTTCCATATATATTGATTTGTGGTTGCACTTCCAATATCATTGTCATGAAATCCACGGTAAAAATATGGTTTCAAAAAAATACACCTAAGGGAGTATAAGAATAATTTTCTCTTTTCCATCTTATCTTGACAAAAATTTCAGGATGATAGGAAATAATTAATTTGTACATTTAGTCCGGAAATTTCAACATGAGCTCACCATTATAAGTCTACAGGACCAAGCGGTGATAATAAATATTTTATTCAATACTAATTTGATTGAAACTGGGGGGTGGGGGGGTCAGGCTGTGGATGGTTGCTGTACCTTAACCCCCTCTTTATTTTCGTCAATTATTAGAGTTCTTTTTTAAAACTTCCTCCTAATACCGATTCCTGAGCAAAGTCGAAGGTGCTGCGTGACAAAACTCGTACTTCCAAGAAAGATCGGATAAAAAGCGACATCTGGACTCAATCCCACGACCCACCCTACCCACATAGCCTCAGCCCCATTTAACCTCAAATCTGTATTTTAAGTATGTGTGTACGATTTTAAATAATTTCTTTATTAAATTTCGTAAAAAAACTTCTTTTTTTTTACTTCGGTATCTTTCTCTCTTAATCATTTTAATTCTCTTTATTTTCTTGTCTCTCCCTCTTTCCCCCGAAAGCTTTCAAACTTTGTTTCTAGAGTTCTGATAAAAAATGTAAAGGTGCGTTTCTAGTAGGAAACCACATAATGCCTTTGACTCATTGAGTAATGCATGGACTGTTGACTTTTGCGAGGTTTAAGGCAATTTATAGGAGTCGTCGTTAAAACGACGGTAATTATCCGTCTCCAAGACAAGAGGTCGCCATGATTTAGTTCCTAATATGCCATCATTTTTTACTGGTTTGAAGGGTAATTGAATTTTATAGCAACTTAAATTATTTGAGATGGATTAATTTACGATATTTGTAAACACCAGTTATGGTGGCATTTGGCTACCATCGTCGGGGTTCGAATGCCAGCAGGAATAAATTTACACAAAGTTATAGACCTTTTTAAGTTTTATTTTCTCCGTGTCACCAATTTAGGTGTAATCCTCAACATTAACCTCCTTATACACTTTTATTAGATAAAACAATCAGTATCCTTAGTTTCTAAACGTTCAACAACAACAAAATTTAGGGAGAGTTGGTAGTATTTTGTTTCTAAAATGTTTATTTTATAAATTATTAGGGATATTAACGTATATATAATACCTTTAAGATCATAATAATTATACCCGTTGAAAGAATAATTCAGCCTCATGGACTAACGTCCTAATTGATGACAAATCTATTATATATGTAGTTCTATAAACGATTAAAATATTATTGTCGATTCGTTACATAATGATGAGTTACATACCATGTACTCATCACAAGACATTGTTAGGAAAATCAAGTCTCGTAGATTACGGTTGGTAGGACATGCAGTATGAATGGGAGAGTCTGTGACCGTGTTCATATTAGGTACTGACTGGCAAACCCAATGGTAAGAGATCATTGTGAAGATCTAGACGCCGATGGGAGGATAACATTATAATGGACCTGAAAGAAATAGAATATAATGACGTGGAATGGATAGAACTAGCCCAAAATAGGTATAGGTGATGTATTGCTGTAAGTGCAGCAATGAACCTTTGATTTCCTAATGACATAGATTAAGTAAATAAGTAAGTAGGCCTAATTTACTAAGAGATTAGTATTTAATAGGTTATGGTGATACACTTACGATTATTATTTTTACTGGAAAATGTATCTAGTTTACTATCAACATGCCCAATCTAAGGTGTACCTCTTGCAATAAACTAGACCATCGAGTGCATGGAGATTTGGGATCGAATCCCAGTCGGATGTATAAAGGGTGTTTTTTCTAAATGGTTCCCCACTCTCCCTTCAAGTAAGAACAAACTCATTTCCTCTAGAGACTACCATAAACATAAACTCATAATTGTATATATGTGGATAGCCCGAACTAGTAATAATATCCTATATGGACAAGTCTTTGTATGCTGGAAATGAAAATAATCAACTGTTTGCCATTAATAATAAAAACTTGATATTTTATAGATATTTAATTGATTTAATAATATAATGTGTAATTATTCTAAAAGTTCTCAATAACAATTTAATACTATATTGCTGTGAAAATGATAAACTAGCATGATTTGAAAAGGGAGGATTAGGATAACTTATGGTTAGAATAAAGTGTTTAGTTAAATTATATTACCAGTCTAGAAATGAGAAAAATGCCTAAATTAAGCAAGATAACAATTATTGAGCTAAATTTGCTTAAATTAAAGTTATTGCTTAGTCTTAAGAATGTTTAGTTTTAATTGAGTTGCATGCATATAAATAAATATCAATCAATGTTTATTTTCTTGTTTTAATTGGGTTGCATGCATAAAATAAATATCAATCAATGTTTATGTTCTTGTTTTAATTGGGTTGCATGCATGAAATAAAATCAATCAATGTTTATGTTCTTGTTTTGGGTTGCATGCATAAAATAAATATCAATCAATGTTTATTTTCTTGTTTTAATTGGTTTGCATCCATAAAATATATATCAATCAATTGTTATTTTCTTGTTAAAAAGCCAAAGTACTTCAACACAAGTCTGTTTCTTGGAAAAAAAGAAATTGTATTTTAAATAGATAAGGTGTAAGATTACGTATATTATAGTTTTCTTACATTAAAGATAATTATGAAACAGAAAAATAGAGGATACCGAATGGAAAAAGAGAGAATCCCAATGAAAATGTTGGAAATGAAGTATGTAAGAAAAAGACCACAAGGGAAACCAAGAAAAGGATGGGAGGAGCAGATAACAGAGAGCGCGCAAGTGAGAGTAGAAGAATGGAAGAAATTAAAGGGGGAAGAATGGTGTAAGGATAGAGGAAGATGCATGCATTTGAATAAACTGACCCGGCAACAGGCTGGAAACTGATGATGATGATGATGATTATGACATACTCTAGACGACACTGACGTCCAAGTAGACCCAATGGCGGCTGTCCGACATTTTATGGGCGCCGAGAGTTTTGACCACTTGTATGACATTTCGCACAAGCCAGGGACACACGACAACTCTGTCAAGAGTCGGGCTACAAAATAATGACGCCAATGCAATTGCTTGATATTGATTGAAACAACACAAATGGATACAATTAGATTACTTGAGTTAAATGATGGCTCAGTTTGATTGTTTGAGTAGCGTCAGATTTAAAAGCGAATAATGACCTCACGGGTCATTGACTAGTATTACCAATTTATCATCAACACAGTGTGACCCGCCTCGGTGACGTAGTTGGCTAACGCACTAGTCGTGTTGAGCTAGACTGCTCAGGATGAGGAAATCAAGGTTCGAATCTTGGTTGGGTGAACTAGAGGTGGTTTTCCCTCAATGGTTTTAACCTCTCCCTCCACGAAAGTGCAGGTTCATGTCGTTTAAATTCAGCCTTACTAATTCCTAACCCAATAGCGTAATTAGTAGTTAAGCGTAGAACCCGATTGGGCTGAAAAATATCAATGCAAGAAACCAATTATTTACCTAATTTAAACGCAATGTAACATTATAAATATCACGTAGGATCAGATCTTAAGACTTTAAGCAGACTAGAATAAACCCTTTACTTTAATATGTTTTTTAAATTTCTCCTGTTATTTATGTCTAGTTTTTTACACTATGTTTTAACGCTATGTTATCCTGGCTATACGCATTTTAACTGTGCTAATGAGGACAGGATAAGTTACCCCCATCCTTCTTTTCGTAAAAGGAAAAGAGGGAAATATTTTTTAAACACTAAGTATGCTCAACCTGAATTAAAGACCATACCTCTCCATTACCGGAAATTCAAACTTGGTGAGTTCGACCATATATCCACATGCCCACAAATTCACACACACAATTGCTCACAAATTCACCCCCAGATATTATTCCGTCTCACTCTATACAAAATGTAATTTTTAATATGGTACCATAATAGAAGAAGAAAGGGTTGTTAACGTTATATAAACGGGCAGTTATCTAGATCAAGTTTACCTATAGCAGTAGAAAAACTCACTGGAAGAGTTGTTGAATTATAGCTCAAAAATTAAATCAAGGATTATCATTAAGTTAGTATGAAAATATTGGTAAAAAACTTAAATTTGTGGTTTGTGGTTAAATAATTATTATTCTCTTCTATATAACTTTCACATTAAACGTCCTTCGGAAGGTCTAAAATAAACATTTCTCATTAAACTGGATCTCTTGTGATGGAGATATCGGGGTACTCATACCAATCTGGTTTTATACTCTCATCATTAGCAAATGCAGGTATACTTTCTATAATTTCTACCTTTTAAATGTATTAACTATTGCTACTATATGACATATTATAGAGTTGAAGAAAATTTAAATGATGTATTAGGAAATAAAAACTCGGTTTCTGAGTCTAATATAAATATTAATTCAAAATAAAAATTACACTTATTACAACAAGTTCAATTTCTCAAAAAATTCAGAGAAATATAAAAATGTATTCTCATCAAGTCACCAATAACTAGGTTGTCCCTCTGTTCTAACAATGAAGAGAGATTACTCTAATCAAGGCACCAATAGCTTGTGTGAGTTTTATTATTATTTCAAGCAGTGAAGAGAGATTACTCTAATCAAGGCACCAATAACTTGTGTGAGCTGTATAATTATTTCAAGCAGTGAAGAGAGATTACTCTAATCAAGGCACCAATAACTTGTGTGAGCTGTATCATTATTTCAAGCAGTGAAGAGAGATTACTCTAATCAAGGCACCAATAACTTGTGTGAGCTGTATAATTATTTCAAGCAGTGAAGAGAGATTACTCTAATCAAGGCACCAATAACTTGTGTGAGCTGTATCATTATTTCAAGCAGTGAAGAGAGATTACTCTAATCAAGGCACCAATAACTTGTGTGAGCTGTATAATTATTTCAAGCAGTGAAGAGAGATTACTCTAATCAAGGCACCAATAACTTGTGTGAGCTGTATCATTATTTCAAGCAGTGAAGAGAGATTACTCTAATCAAGGCACCAATAACTTGTGTGAGCTGTATAATTATTTCAAGCAGTGAAGAGAGATTACTCTAATCAAGGCACCAATAACTTGTGTGAGCTGTATCATTATTTCAAGCAGTGAAGAGAGATTACTCTAATCAAGGCACCAATAACTTGTGTGAGCTGTATAATTATTTCAAGCAGTGAAGAGAGATTACTCTAATCAAGGCACCAATAACTTGTGTGAGCTGTATCATTATTTCAAGCAGTGAAGAGAGATTACTCTAATCAAGGCACCAATAACTTGTGTGAGCTATATCATTACTTCAAGCAGTGAAGAGAGTTACTCTAATCAAGGCACCAATAACTAGTGTGAGCTGTATAATTATTTTAAGCAGTGAAGAGAGATTACTCTAATCAAGGCACCAATAACTTGTGTGAGCTGTATCATTACTTCAAGCTGTGAAGACAGTTACTCTAATCAAGACACCAATAACTTGTGTGAGCTGTATCATTATTTCAAGCAGTGAAAAAAGTTACTCTAATCAAGGCACCGATAACTTGTGTGAGTTTTATTATTATTTCAAGCAGTGAAGAGAGATACTCTAGTCAAGGCACCAATAACTTGTGTGAGCTTTATTATTATTTCAAGCAGTGAATATAGATTACTCTAATCAAGGCACCAATAACTTGTGTGAGCTATATCATTACTTCAAGCAGTGAAGAGAGTTACTCTAATCAAGGCACCAATAACTTGTGTGAGCTGTATAATTATTTTAAGCAGTGAAGAGAGATTACACTAATCAAGGCACCAATAACTTGTGTGAGCTGTATCATTACTTCAAGCAGTGAAGAGAGTTACTTTAATCAAGACACCAATAACTTGTGTGAGCTGTATCATTATTTCAAACAGTGAAGAGAGATTACTCTAATCAAGGCACCAATAAATTGTGTGAGCTGTATAATTATTTTAAGCAGTGAAGAGAGATTACTCTAGTCAAGGCACCAATAACTTGTGTGAGCTGTATCATTACTTCAAGCAGTGAAGAGAGTTACTCTAATCAAGACACCAATAACTTGTGTGAGCTGTATAATTATTTTAAGCAGTGAAGAGAGATTACTCAAATCAAGGCACCAATAACTTGTGTGAGCTGTATAATTATTTTAAGCAGTGAAGAGAGATTACTCTAATCAAGGCACCAATAACTTGTGTGAGCTGTATCATTATTTCAAGCAGTGAAGAGAGATTACTCTAATCAAGGCACCAATAACTTGTGTGAGCTGTATCATTATTTCAAGCAGTGAAGAGAGATTACTCTAATCAAGGCACCAATAGCTTGTGTGAGCTGTATCATTATTTCAAGCAGTGAAGAGAGATTACTCTAATCAAGACACCAATAACTTGTGTGAGTTATACCATTATTATATGTAGTGACGTTAATCTATAATCATAAGGGCCTATTCAAGGAAAATATGCACAAAGGATAGGTAATATTTATGCACTAATTTATTTGATCTAGGGAATGAGTAATAAACTTTATTGACTATCATTACGTGAGCAAAGGAACATATTTTTATAATTATTTAATACATTTGAATATTTAGCTTACATTTTAGGTTTATTTTATCCAAACACAAAAGATCACAAAAATAAAAAAAATATTCTTAAATTTAAATTTAAAAAAATCATATATGTAGTTTTACTTCCTAAAAATATGGAATCTCAATAAGTTCTGTGGAAAATCATAATTTAACTAGCCGAGAGCCCGTGCTTTGCGATGATTTTGTATGTTTAGTCAATAATTAAGTGAATTATCGTTTCCATTTTTAGTAATACAGGTGTCTTGGACAACATTATGTGATAGCTTTGGATCGATTCTTAGCGTTACTCGAGAGACACCACTTGGAGTTGACCATACATCGTCTCTGCGTGGCCGGCTCAAGAGTTTCATCCGCCCTGGGTGGGACATAAGGGTTCCACCCCAGTTGTATTCTGTATAATAGTCCTATATTACCGCCCCCCCCCCTGCATGACGAAAAACAATTGAGGGACGCAAAAGTACCTGGAAAAAAATAATATAAATTATATAAATAAACCGAAAACAAGTGGTTTTTTTTCTTTTTCTCTTATATTTTTGGAATCCTTTAATCAAAAATAAAATGAATGTCATAAAATCATAAAAAAAATTATTATGTTGCTAGTCAATATTTTTAAGAAAATATATTCTTCGTGTTAAATAAAATATTTAAGTGTTTCTAGTTTATTTGGAAATAATTGCTAGCTTATTTAAATCAAATAGATTTTTTAAACGCTAAACAAATTACATTTGTTGAAATGCGTCCCTACAGCTTTTGCGTCTCTGTCGCGTCCGGGTCGAGGAGTTTTGGTCGAACGTTCTTCTATCTGATTACCAATATATTTTTTTACCTTCCCTAAAGGGGTACTTATAAACCCGCTTCTGCTCCCTTGTTTCTTTTTATCAAATTCGCCCTATTGATTTATTTTATATATCTTTCGGGCGTATATTTAAAATTATTTATCATTTTAAAACTTTAAAACTATAATTGCATACTTTTAATCAGAATTAAACAATCTAATTTGTTTGTCAAGCGTGTTAATATCAACCTGATGAGCGCTAACAATAATCTTTAGTAGCATATTTTCCTTTCAAATTGTTTTCACTGGTCAGCAACCTAATAGGTGTTGGGTGAATTGTTATACGAAGGCCAGCCTTTTAATTCCATTTCCTTCTAGTGTAAAATAATAATAATAATAATAAAAAGAAAGCAATCTAAAAGAAGAAGCTACCACCACGAGCATTAAACTGTAAGGCGTACAAGAAAATTGCAGACCCTGTCAATCAAAATGTTAACAAATTGGACATAGATTGTCCTAAAATAGATTTATGTTGAAGGTCGAAGAATTAATATATCATAAGCTTGTTTGAACCACTTAAAGAGTTCTCTACAGAGCGTAAAAAAGATCTAATGCTTTCGATTTTCCTTTTTATTTAAAACAAAGTCCCCTANTATATATATATATATATATATATATATATATATAAGACAATTTTATAGGCTTACTATTATAAATTGACAATACAATTTTGTTACTGTATTTAGTAGTGCACTCTTTCTCAACCTTTTAGTAAATAGGCCTAATACACATAAAATGATAGGTGGGAAAAACGTTCAAATATTTCAACGTAAACATAGTAATTCATAAAGATTTGGTTCAAACTTTAGGTCATAAAGATACAAGAGAGAATTTTATATATACAAAATATATTTACTAGTTATTTTGTCTTACGACAGGTTCATCCCTTTGTCAGTGAAATTAAACCGCTAATGCACCCTGCCTTGTATTCTACCCTCTCCATCAGTTCAAAAATAAAAAATAAATATACTAGTGTTAATATTAAATTATACAATATCTAAAGGTGTTTATATTATATTAAGGACCCCGTCTCACTCCGCGGATAAAGTGTAGCTTAGGTAAGTGATACAGTTCGAACCAGGCGTCGCATTGAGGTGTAGTTATTAGTATTATATTATTATTTAGCACCACGTCTTATTACCCGTTCGGGTTATACGCTTTAAGTACTAATCACGCTAATGAATTAGGAATTGGGAAAGGTTGAATTAGAGGAAGTGAACCCGCATTTGCTTGGATGAAGAGTGGAAAGTAATTTAGGAAAAACCACCCCCAGTTCACCCGGCCTAGATTCAAGCCTCGATCTCCCCGTCCCCAGCAGTCGAGCTCAACACGACTAGCGCGTTAGCCAACTACGCCACCGAGGCGGGTAGTTATTAGTAGTCCCCATGAGAAGAAAGTCAATCAGTCAAGTCAATCCATGTTACCATATTTTAAAAGAATACAACAAAATTTAAATGTATGTATATATATATATATAATTTAAATGTATGTGTATATATATATGCGTGTCTGTGCAATCTGTGCTGGGACCGAGGATTGAACCCCGGCCGCCAGCATAGAAGTCTGAAACCTTACCCCTAGACCGCCAGGTAACCCATGAGGTAAATGATGGTGAGAGTAAACATGAGTGTGTGGAAACAGTAGAAATTAATAAACATAACTTAAGCCTTACTAACAAAATTCTGGTGACTGTTGGAATAATTCCCCTTTCGGGAAAATATTACCCATGATACTAGCCGGGAGACCAACCCGAGACATTCTAAGTTCATAGCCAGGTACATGGACCTCTATACTACGGGTCTGGTTAGTTGAAATATAACTATTCTAGGATGAAAAAAACTATTTCGGTAATCCCAATTTAGCGGTTGTCAATTGAGGAATGCTTTGTTGATGACAACCATATGATTCACAAAAGGAGTTTAAGAACTTTACATTTTATATGCTAATGTAAATGTGTTGAATGTGATGAGTTTGTACAGTCACCGGTGATTCTACAAAGTCGCTGGTTCATTTGAGGAGTGTAAGCCATTCCACAGAATCGCCGAACGTTTTACAAAATCACATGTGAGTTTATAGAATTACCATCAGCCACGGGTGAATGTTAATAAGTCACGTCAAGATTAGGTTTGATTAGGTTAGTTTAGGTAAGATTAGGCTATTTTATGTTAGTTTAGATTAGGTTAGGTTATATTAGGTTAAGTTAGGTTATCAATTCGCAGGTAAATGTAGATAATACATTAGGTTAAGCTAGTTTATCAAATCACAGGTAAATGTAGATAATACAGTTCATGTAGCATACTTTCAAATTACAGCATTGAGAAATTTATAGAATTATTGGTAAATGTAGATATATTCTATTATTTTCTAAATAAACCATTGATTTAGGTGAATATATACCTTCACCAGTAATCTTACAAAATAAAGAATTCAGCACATTCACAGTAACATATTATATAAGTCTAGAATCTAGACAACCATACATCAATGGGTTTTCTGGTTCGAGTGTGGGAATGTATTTAATATCCAGGTTATTCGATTATTCGATGCAAATCATTTTTAATAAGTGTTGATGGGAAAATACTTAAAAGTCAATTTTGGTCAATATTTGGATCTGGAAGTATAAATAATTAGCTTTTGATTGTTATATTGATACAGACTCTAACTAAGATATGTTTGAAGTAAAGAAATTTAAAAAAATATATATATATATTGAGAAAAATAAAAGTCCATTTGTTTAGTACAAGAAACAAGAATGCCAATATAACAATATAACTTCACTCTATTAATATATGGTTGCTGCAAAAGGGAATAAGAACAAGAAATGTTATTATAACAATGTAACTCCACTCTGGTATTATATTGTTGCTGTAAGAGGGGACAAGAAAAAGAAATGTTATTATAACAATGTAACTCCACTCTGGTATTATATAGTTGCTGTAAGAAGGGACAAGAACAAGAAATGTTAATATAACAATGTAACTCCACTCTAGTAATATAATGTTGTTGTAAGAGGGGCAAGAACAAGAAATGTTATTATAACAATGTAACTTCAATATAGTATTATATCGTTGTTGTTAGAGGGACAAGAACTAGGAATGTTATTATAACAATGTAACTCCACTCTAGTATCATATTGTTGCTGTAAGAATGGACAAGAACTAGAATTGTCAGTATAACAATATGACTAACACTACTCAAGTATTATATAGTTGTGGTTGCATTGTTTAATAATTGTATTACCATTGTGTGTAGTGTGAATTAGGACATGATTTACTATTATTGTCAATTTATATTTGTTTTAAAGCATTTAAACTGTTTTTTCTAGAATAACATAAGACTAACATTCCTCTTTTTTCTCCTTAACCCCTTCATGGGCTTTATATAATAATTAATTAAGTAACTAATAAACTAAGATATATATATATGTATATATATGTATACAGTTTAAGGAAGATAAAACATCCCTACAATAACTGAGATTGTTTTACAAAGTCTTGTTAAGGACTTAAAAACGTTTTGTATAATTTTGTAATGTGTTTTAACTACAATTGTAATAATATAATATATAAATTTAACAGTGATATTAAAAAAGTGTAATTGTAATGAAACAATGACACAATTTTTTCAAGCCAAGCGGGTAGTGATATATGTTGATAGATAAATAAATAAACAATAACAAAACGATTTTTGATTAAAATTTTGGTTAACAATGTTTTACAGCTATAAAGGCCAATATAATAAATAGTAGGCCTATATATATATATATATATACATACTTTTTATTATATTGTTTTGTTATAAAACTATATATTTATATAGTTTTAATTTTGCCCTCTAAGAAACAAAATTAAATCTACAATTATAGTTTAAAAAAATCATAAATTTCACAATCCAAGCCTTTTGCGATATTGACGAAATAAATAGACGTACAATACTCTTTAAATAAACTATTATTATTTTTAATATTTTTTAGAACTTGATATGAAACACAATTTGATATTCAACAAAATTCTAATGTAAATCTAAAATTAAATAAAATGTATTATTGTCTTTTCTGATTTTTCAGTGATAAAATCAAACAGTGGCATACTAATATTGCGATCTAGCTTAGGCATCACAAAATTAATTTTTTTTTATAAATATTAGCTAACTTTTATAACACTATAATTTTTATCATAAATTTAAACAAATAATACAATTTTAATATGGATCAAAAGAATTTTTTCCAAATATTTTTAAGAATTTAATATTTAATAGCTTACCTTCATTAATGTCCAACTTCTTTGTTTTTTGTTTCACTAAATAGATACGCGTTCTAAAGTCAACTTACATTATTATTAAGTCTCCAAGAATCACCAGAAGGATATTAAATATATGTTATATTCTCCTTGAGGAGTTAAAAACACAAACCTGAGAGCTGTAATTTCACAACATAGTTGGTTCTAATCTATTATTATATTCCAGTGCGAAAAAAAATTGAACGAACGTAGACAGACATTCACATTCATTAAACATTTTGATAAAATGTTTTATTTTTATCGTTTCTGTATAAAATTATGTCTAAGTATTAACTAAATTATAAGGGATGGAGACAGTGTGTCGACATTAGGAAGAAAATATACATTACGACACAATCGCTCAAAATTTATAATATTGTGTTATTATAGATTAGAACAAAATTTTCAAAAAACAGATTTCCAGTAGACTACCCTTAAGAATGCTTTCCTCATAAAAAAAATAACACATCGTCTTGTTAATAACAATTGCTAATAAAATTATAAATATTCTTTATATATAAACGTTTTACCAAATTGTTCAAATATTTGTAATAATTTTTTAATTTTCTCATATAAATTATTTGTAAGCCACCATAAAATTAGTTTTAATTTGTGCAAATAAGAATTATACTTAAATTTGTCATGAAAACATATTCCTAAATACCCATTTTCAATTAAATCTTAAAGGCTAATTTATATAAAAAAATAATTCTAGAAATTGTTTCAAGTAAGGTACCCTTAGATTAGTTTATCTTATAAAAATAAACATAAATTATTAAGGATCATTTAAAATAGTCCACCGGTACAAATTTTGAGCAAAATTGATATTAAGCTATTTTTTTTAAAAAATATTCAAATTTTACAAAATTTAGAACTCTGTAAGTTCCTGCAAAATGATTTTTTTTAAATCTATAATAAAGTAAAACACTTAACAATTACCCATTTTGAACCAAATCCTCAAAGCCATTTTTTAAAATATTCAAGTTAGTTAAAAACCAGTCATCTGTAAGCTACCCTTAAATCCGGGGCTCAGTCCTCGGTCCCGGCACAGATTTATCTGATTGCCAAACCCTTCCTTCACCTCTGACAAGACGTGTATTAATCACAACTTGTGAATGTGGGGAATGCCAGGTCTCCACCGTGGTTCGGATCTCATGTTAAACTGTAGGTCCTCCAGTTCATCTTACAATCACCCTACCATTACACATTAGCGTAAGTGCGTATAACCAGGCTGAAAGAAAATATCGATTCTATCCGTATTCTTTGTCAAAGTTTTTCTCTCCCATTTACCTCTTAGAATATTCTTATGTATATATATAAATTCACTTCATATATAAAAAAATACATCAAATGAGAACAACTACCTTAGTCATGAAAAATTATATAATAAAAGCTTAAAAATAAATATATTATTATTATTATTATTATTATTATTATTATTATTATTATTATTATTATTATTATTATTATTATTATTAGCACCACATCTTACTACCCGTTCGGGCTATACGCACTTACACCAATGTGTAATGGTAGGGTGATTGTTAGATGAAATGAAGGACCTACAGTTTAACGTGGTATCCGAACCACGGTGGAGGCCTGGTATTCCACACATTCACATACGTATTGTTAGAGGTGAAGGAAGGGTTTGACAATCAGATAAATCTGTGTCGGGACTGAGGATTGAACCCCGGACCCCAAGCACATAAGTCCGACACCTTATCCCTAAACCACCAGGTAATCAAAAATAAATAAAAAATCTACAAGACACTCTTGAAGTACCAGGCCTAGTATATGTTTACTTTGGGTCTATAGAAATAAATGGATTTATGTTTCACTGAAGAGTACTTTTTGATTGATATTTCAATTTGCTCATGAACAAAAGATTACTCCAACCCCTTAAGAAAAACGTAATTCAATTTGAAGCAATTTGCATATTTGATAAGCTAGTCTTATATCAGGGTGAAATGTATTGAAAAGCATGAGCTAGAAAATTGCTGTGCGTCCATTAGGCACCCGCCACCTACCATTATTTTGTGTATTGCATCCCCTCACACGGTTCTGTTGTGAATATTTCTTTGTAAACGGGCAAGACCCATAAAGGAGCCCTACAATTTCCAGTTCGATACTATCGAGTTGTTATACACTACATTGGGTCTCTCTACAGCCATAATAGGCAATAATTTGAAGAGAAAATATCGATTGATAGTCAATATTAGGGTTGGAAAACAGGCAACATATTTTTCTTACAAATTTGTTTGGGAAGAGAAAAAAAAGGCCTATATTTTAAAGTAATATTAGACCCAACAAAAACAACTGACTTCAAAAAAGAAAAACTTGATACCCCTTTTCCTGAAGAGTTGTAATCTTTACTCATATTCGAATAATGATAAAATAGCAAAATGGTTTTAAAATTCAATAAACAGAATATGTATATAGGTTTTACTTATTTAAATTAGTGTACAATAATATCCTCCTCGATTTAATTAAATTAAAATGTTCAAACGCCTAGTTTTCAAGAGGTCTGCCTATACTCCACTTAATATTGGTTTGATTGAAAAATCTGGTGTTTAAATCATGTATTCGTTTACCACATTCTGTATACCAGTATGAAGTAGATATAAGAATTAGCAATTTATATA
Source organism: Timema poppense (assembly GCA_902141375.1). Taxonomy (NCBI): domain Eukaryota; kingdom Metazoa; phylum Arthropoda; class Insecta; order Phasmatodea; family Timematidae; genus Timema; species Timema poppense. The sequence continues at coordinate 423,375 of CABFOV010000016.1, read as the reverse complement.
TATTTGCAGAAAAAAAAATACTTTTCTCTAATACAAATGCTTAATATAGATTTTAATTTAATTTGCATGGTTAAACAAAGATTGTTGAAAATGTTTGACTTCGTTAAAATTGGAGCTGAAACGACTGAAAAATATTATTATAAATTAATTACAAGTTAAACTCTTTATATTGTAATCTATTTTTTAATTAAAACCATCGTTGAACAACTTATTTAAGCCCTCATTTTGGCCATTTAAGATTATTTTGGTGCCTTTTCATTCAAGTTAACAAGATTTAATGTTGAGTAAAGCTATTTCAACAATGCCTAACATATTTTATTCGTGTGTGTAAGAAGATATCACATTTCAACAATAGTTGGGGAAGATATACACAGAATTGTACTATCTTATATTTCTAAAGAAGAGCCTTTTGCAATCGGTGACAATATTTCTTTCCGGCTGGATTGCTCCGTGACAAAAGTGGACAAATTTTTTCGTTACATCTTGTATTTGAATGAAATAGCCTCCAAGCATTCGAGTCGGGATTCTTTTTTTTCGTCCTGTAAGTATATTCCCTATTCGCTCGCCTGTTTTCCCTGAGGCCACACGGGGAAAAGTGGGCAGTACTTTGCTTCTTTTGTGGCGCAGGATTTCTTCTACTTCTTCCAGGACTAGACTTCAAGGAAATAAAAATGTTGTTCATGAAAAAAACGGAACAAGTAACTTAAAAAACAGGTTATGTATTTAACAGCTTTTATTATTATTCTACCAAGAGAAAAATATTGGTTGCCTCAAATTCTTTATATTTAATTTTTAAACTTAAATGTTATATTTCTTATTACTGTAAAGATTATTATTATTATTAATAATTGATCTAGCACCGCATCTTACTACCCATTCGGGCTATACGCTCTTATTACTGTAAAGTAAGCACTGGTTTAACATCAATTTTAAACCGCCTCGGTGGTGTAGTTAGCTAACGCGCTAGTTTTGTGTAGAGCTAGACTGCTGAGGACGAAGAGATCGAATTTTGAATCTAGCTCGGGTGAACTAGGGTGGGTTTCTTAAACTGTTTTCCCCTCTCCCTCCACGCAAATGTGGGTTCACTTCGTCTATATTCAACCTTCTTAATTCCTAACCAATTAGCGTAATTAATAGTTAAGCACATAACCCGAACGGGCAGTAAGACACGGTGCTAGATAAAAAAAAATTTTAAGAAAGAAAATATAAAATTAACTCAAAATGTAACAAATATTATTCATACATTAACGTTTATTTCTAATGTAACATTTACCATTTCAGTATACAACATTAGAACAATTAAAAACACACAATGTTATTTGATTTACCAAATCTTTAGATAAATTATGGAATAAAATTTGTTTAAATTTATTTGGTGCTATGATTTTTGAATGTTGCCTTTGTTACACAATTTGCAATCTTGTTTCAAATGTGGTGAAATAAAAAATAAACTGTTCAATAAATGTTGCATTCAAAATATTTAGCAGCACACAAACTTTAAATGATTTATAATTCCATAATTTATTTCAACAATTAGTAAATCCCTCACTATTGTATGTTTTTAAAACTTCTATTGTTTTATTTAATATCACGATTATGATGGATAGTTGTGTTTTCCTTATTTAATGTATTTTTCCACCTGATAAATTTTAAAATTTTAATTAATTTTAATTGGTTCATAAATGATTTAATTACTTAAATTATATAATATTGTCCAAGTTTAATGAGATAAACATCTATAATCTGTTCCCTATCTAACTAATATTTGTTGTCAAATACCCAGATTTTCTGAAAAAAATAATCATTTACATCATTCTTTTATTTCTAAATGCATAAAAATAATCGACTTAGGGGGAGAGTAAACATAAGTTAATGTTTCAAAAAATATAAATAAATTTGACTAAGTAATTGTTTTAACCAACGTCATATTATTTTATAATATTCATAATATTTTATAATATATACTTTATTTCAGTATTAATAAAGTATTTATTAAAATGGGTTATATTTTATAAAAACATTTGGTTATTTTAACCTCCAAATATGCTCCCTTATACTCCCCGTTATCACATAATTTCCAAAACAAGTTTATAATTTTCCAAATAAGCACTGTGTGTTTAAGGTCGATATGGTTTATAGCCAGCCATTTAAATGTAAAACATGAATTATGTTTTCGTTTTAATGCCCCCCCAATCACCTTTATCCTATCCACAGTTTCATATACTACCTCATTTAGTAATATGTATAAAACATTTCGAAACCCACTATAAAATTTTGTCCCTTCGATTTTAAAACGAGACTAATAGAGCTTGGAGCTAGACAGGGTCGCCTATAGGGCATGTGATTATTATGCTACCACAATGGGAATTTTTAATGTTTTTTTAAAAAAAAAGGAAAAATAAAAAATAAAGTGGGAAAGGAAGAGGGGTAGCCATCATTGTGAAACACTAGCAGCTTAAAACTTAAGAAATAATCATGTTTATGGAAATGATGTTTTCCAGCAAGGCAACAAATTACAGTTACAAAGTTCGGTCGGCGTTTTAACCAATTATCTAATTCTTTTTTTCAAAACGATTCTTGTTGAGGATGTATACTGATTGTGTTTTGAATATTTATAAGGCACATAAAAAAGTTTTTTTTTTTAAGATACATTGATTATTGGTGCTTGGTTTGTGATGAAGATAAACTAGAAGAACTATTTCAGTTCACAGATTCAATCGATGATGAATTACAAATATGAATAGAGCGACAGATGTTTTATTGGAGGGGTGTTGGTTTACGATAGAGACTATCATAAGCATGGATTCACTATAAGATAGTAAGTCAAAATTGGTAATTAACGAGCCCGATTAAATCTTGACCTACACGTTCAACTAAAACTTGGAGCAAAATCTATTTGAGGGGAGCAGAAATCTATTTTGGCCCATTGTGCCTCGCAAAGCAAACATAAAATATTCTACTATCGATTGGTATCTAGCCGATAAAGAAATTATTGAAATTATAATTACGATGGATGCTTCTTATCATTACCGTGTAGTGAAACAAACCAACATTAAACGAGAATGACGCACAAAAAAAATATTCAAATCATTTCACAGCAGTAAAAGTACTTTAATTATTTGATGTATTTAATGTGCATTTTCTGAACCCACTTATTACATTAGCAGAAGAGAATTTCTATGAGAGAGAGCGAAGGGGCCTACCAATTTTGCCAAGAAAGCGTTTATCCCATACCTTCTAAGGTTCTTTCACATGCCACCATAAACATGGGACCAAAGGTTTTACTTCCCCTCTGAAGGTAGTTGTCCTATGGATTTGTATAGCTCAAGAGAAATCCATCGACCCCAGTTGGGTTTGAACCCATGAGCATTGGATCCTGAGGCGAGAACTTTACCCCAAGACAACCGAGGTTGACCACAACAGTAGATGCAGCTGTCTGATATCTGATTTTGTAGGCGCATGCCTGTATTAATTCGGTAGGTTCAGGCGCATGCGCACCGATTGAGTGGGTTGTTTTTTAAATCCTAATGGTTCTTCCACGCAGATTTTATAGAGAAGCGCGTACAAAGCTGATATTGTTTCTACTAGAGCAGAATGACCCACACTGCACGAGCGGATTTCTTGTGATTGGTTTAGATATCATCACGTGATCATATTTCAGTTCTGCTCTTGTTTTTTCATTTAACATGTGAATTCTTAAAAAAGTTACCTGTTTAGGGCTTACTTACAATTCAAAACGTAGCCCACGATAAACCACTTTGCACGGTTGTCTGGAAATGAACACAAACCCATTCAGTTAAGATTAAAGCGTTACAACCGCTCACCTTACCTTAAAAAAAAGTGATATAAGCAAAAAATAAAATTATGTAACTTTTACCGTTTTGTATTACATTATTTCTGTTTGTTTTAGACACCATAGTTTGTTAAGATTCTCTAAAAAACACAGATGGTAACTATTTCTTTTAGATTCCAAGATGTTTTATCAATTCATCGTGTTTTTTTTGTGGTTAACAGTTGAGGTCTTTCGAAAAAAAAATTGTGCGGTTTTATTATGTTATTAATAGTGATTCAATGACCGTATTTGTGGTATAGTGGTATTAGTTCCTCGCTACAGATCCATAGGCCCCGGGTTCAATTTCCCGGCGCTTCCAAAATGTTTCTATGAAGCAGTTGATCTGGAATGGATTCAAACTCAGGCTCCTGAGGACAAATGAAGAGTTACTTGAATAAATAAGTAGCATTTCCGGTATAGAAAACTGAGATTAACTACTGTAGGGCTCAATGGGCTGACCACATGACACCTTCTATGCGCAAATGTCGGCACTCTCATTGCTAACGGTGGCAGCCACTCAGTCTGTATGGCTTGCTTGCGGGCTTGCACCATGGCGTCAACAGTGATTCAATTATTATTATTATTATTACCACCGCGTCTTACTACCCGTTCGGGTTATACGCACTTACCCAAATGTGTAATGGTAAGGTGATTGTGAGATGAAATGGAGGACCTACAGTTTAACGTGGAATCCGAACCACGGTGGAGGCCTGGTATTCCCCACATTCACAAGATGTATTGTCAGAGGGGAAGGAGGGGTTTGGTAATCAGATAAATCTGTGCCGGGACCGAGGATTGAACCCCGGCTGCCAGCACAAAAGTCTGACACCTTACCCCTAGACCGCCAGGTCATCCACAGTGATTCAATTATTTTAAATAATTACAGTTCACGAATTATAAGGTGCCCCACTTGCTACTTTATGCTTTTCCCGTATCATTTTCATGGTAAGCTGTGATGTCTTTGTCATTGGCAAACCATTCAAGTCTAAACTGACACCTTTGTCCACCTAACTGTGGGTATAGATAATTCGTAATTATCACTTACGTCAAAACTCCAATGTAAAAATTACAAACCATAAACCCCGGCTATTTACATTTTATACTAAACTAATATATTCAATTTCATATCGGGAAAATTATTTGCTCAGTGGTTTAAACATGTCCATGATAATAATACATTTAGGATCCTAGCTACATCTGTGGTAGAGTGGTCATTGCACCTGGATACGAACCTAAGAGTCCCGGGTTTGATTCCCAGCTGGTACTATAGGTATTTTTTCCTATTGGGGAATTATCCCGTAGGTAGCCAAGGTTTAGTTAGTTAAGCTAAAGTTAGGTTTAAGAGTTTTCTACTGGTTCCACTCACCCATATTCACTATCATCATTATCTCATCTCATCTCATCTCATCTCATCTCATCTCATCGGAACATGGAAAGAGCCTCCAAGGTAAGGATGTACGATTAGTACATTCCGGTGTCCCCTGGGAAACGGTACATTAGTACCGACTAATATTTCCCCAAACTGGACTACGAATATTGAGTTCAGACACGTGTATATATATATAGCTAAGTTTTACGCAAAATAAATAGGCTACAGTCCAATTTCCATAGGAAAGGCATTTGACAGCTTGAAAAGATACTAAACCTACAGGCTTACATAGATAATTTACCCCATTATAAGTCTTGATAAATTTGTTACTTCAGGAGTTGTCTTAAGATAGTTTTTGTTGATTTAAAAGATAACTAAGCCATGTTTCTCCATATTTCGAAAATTACTGCAAACTGTTTAAGATAATGTAACTCATAAAATAACGAGTTTATTAAACGCTTAAAATGAGATATTCATACGTAAAGACATGATCTGTAGTCACTTCTCATATAGGACTATTTTGTCAATATTTAAAAAATAGTACTAATAATATTGTATAATATTATAAATGTTTGTTTTTCCTAAAAGGCACTTCCTAGGAGAATAATCGGACTGTAAGTCTATTTATTGTTCATACAACGAGGTTACTTAAATTGAATAAAGCTCCCCCAACAAGCGCGGGTATGTGTAAATACATACAAGCACGTGTTCCCATACTAAATGATGGATAATGTTTTGTCGATAATGGTTGACTACGATCGTAAACAAAGAGAGAGAGAGAGGGAAGATGGAGGTGGAGAATAAAAAGCTACGTAGATGTTATCCATGTTCATGTTCGAATAACGCCATATATTTCCGAACAGAGAGACCTATGTGAATAGCGTTAAGTGGTTATCAATACCATGTTTTAAAATGATTACGGACAACAATTTACCCCCCCTTTTTTTATTGACATGACGCGGACTGTGAAGGTTGAAAACTGGTGATTTTCTATGAAAGATATTCTAGGTTTTACGGACTACTATTATGATTGTCATGTGAGGTGAGACGGGCACGGAATAGTCTACTTCCACAGGCTTTGTTTCAAATTACTTGGAATGACAAATTTGTTTTAACATTAACATTTGTTTATTGTTGATATATTAAATAGATGAACTATTAACCATTTATTCTAGGGAGTAAGAGAGGAATTAATATAGTATTATCCTGGAAATAGAATCAAAATAAACTGCATCATCATTCTTGTTTTATGGTAACGAAGAGTTCGAAGTTCGAATCCCAGACACGTGTACTGAAGCGGGTTTTCATAAATAATTTCCCACTATCTCTCTATTAAAGCTGGGGTCCTTGTCCCGACCATAAATAGTTAAATAATGGTATGAAAATATAAACTGACCACGTGGGGTAGTGGTCAGCACACCTGGCTACGGGCTAGAGGTCATGGGTTCGATTCCCGCTTGGTAATATGGGTAATAATCCGAAAGGGGAATCATCCCAACAGTCACCAGGGTTTGGCTAGTCAAGCTTAAGTTAGGTTCAAGAGTTTCCAATGGTTCCACCTCCTCATACTCACTATCACCCTCACCTCATTTCATCAGGACATGGAAAGAGCCTCCACGGAAAGGATGTACGATTTGTACATTCGGGCTTCCCCTGAACAAAGGTACATTAGTACTGGATACTCTTCCCGCTTTTGGGCATTTATATAAATATTAAAATATGAAGCAGAGGCTTATTATTATTATTATTATTATTATTACTAGCACCGCGTCTTACTACCCGCTCGGATTATAAGCACTTACGCTAATGTGTAGTGGTAGGGTGATTGTGAGATGAAATGGAGGACCTACAGTTTAACGTGGGATCCGAACCACGGTGGAGGACTTGCATTCCACACATTCACAAAATGTGATTAATACACGTATTGTCAGAGGTGAAGGAAGGGTTTGGCAATCAGATAAATCTGTGCCGGGATCGAGGATTGAACCCCGGCCGCCAGCACAGAAGTCTGACACCTTACCCCTAGACCATCAGGTCGCCCCATGGACATTAATAAAATAATCTACTGCGAATGACAAATTTAGATTAAATTAAAATATGTAACTTATTTTATTATCTGTTTGTCTTATTCTAATTACTATTATTACTTAATATACATATATCAACTTATTATACGTTTTTTTATGTTATGGAGCTCATTAACAATATTTCTAAACATTATTTTATAAAGTTATTTACCTTTCAATCACATGAATCAATTTAATAATGATAATTGTCTTGGTTTTTAAGTCAGGCTTTCTTGTTATGTTTGATGTTTGTATCATTCGATAATCCCGGATGGTAGGAAGCTTTCCTCTCACGTTTCAACTATGGCCATAGTGTAATAAGTCATGGTAGGACTGCTACCTTTTAGGGTAAATCAAGTGTACATAAGGATCAATACTAGTAACGAGTTGGGCCCATTTAATCAACTTAAAGCTGAATCGTCAAGTATTACGGGAAAAATTAAAAATATAATGAATTACAGCTTGACCAATTTTCATCGTCAATGTTTAATTACTATCAACATTTCAGTATAACACTTATGTTTAATGTTTTGTGTAGAGTCAACTCTCGACAACCATAATTTGTACTATTTAAGTCTCTTGTGTAATCCGACACCTTAGCTCAGTCGGTAAGGTGTCTGTCTACTAATGGTCCCAGGTTCGATTACTGGCATAGCCCAAAAATGTAATCATTGGTGAAAATATAGGTTTACCCTTTCAAATTGATAAACTAATTCCTGGGGACTAGATGTTGTATCTGTCCTAGTCATAAATTATATTATAAGGCATATGAAGCTACGATAGGCCTAGAAAGCCGATAGTGAAAAATATATGGCTTGAATAAAAAGAACTGGCCCAGGCCACAGGCTAAGAACAGTAATGGATGTAAGTCTCTTGTGGACCATCCTGCTATATGCACTGTTAACAATCAACATGAGAGCAATTTAACTTATGGATTCATAATTGGTCTGAAGAATTATGATATTTTACCTGCATAGTGCTTTATAATTACTGGACAATCCTTTCTTTGTATTACATTTTATGCTTTATTGACCATTGTTTAATAATTATAACTATACGCGTTTAAACATTTTGATTCAACACAGACTTTCTTGAGAGACAAACAATTTGAAATTTAGATTGTATTATTCTTAATGGATATAACTATTAATTTCGATCCATAAAGCTGTTGTATTTACATTTCAAAACATATTTCATCTATAATAGTAAGCATACCTTTGTTCAAAAGATCTAAGGAGTCATTATAGTAATAGGCTAGACTTCCATTGGCGAAGAGATCAGGGTTAGAGTCCTGGTCGGATGTACTGGGGGTGTTTTTTCCTATATTGTTTACCACTCTCCCGACATTAAAATATCGGCTCATTTACTCTAAACCATACCTTTTTCATCCCTAACGATTTATCATTATTAGTGCATATGCTCAGGGGTGGTATAAGGGCTGGTCAGACTGGGCGGACGCCCAGGGCGCCCCCTCAAGTCGGGGGCCAAACAAAGCACCAACCTAGCCTAAAGTAGCCAGGGCATGTAATGAAAGTAATCCCCAAACCTCTATCTACTCACCAAATATAACGACCTTAAATTATTATTATTATTATTAGCAGCACCGCGTCTTACTACCCGTTCGGGTTATACGCACTTACGCTAATGTGTAATGGTAGGGTACCGAGGATTGAACCCCGGCCGCCAGCACAGAAGTCTGACACCTTACCCCTAGACCGCCAGGTCACCGACGACCCTAAAAAAAATGTTCTTATATATCCACAGTCTTGGAAGAATAGCACCCTAAAACTGTGTTTTGCAATTATTTTGTAAACCGTTCATATGAAAGTTCTCAGTCTCGTAAAAAAACTAGAGAAGAAAACATTTGTCTAAATAACATGTTTTTTATAACTTTCTTTGTAACCTTAATCGTTTCCATATAATCTTGCAGTGAAACGTTTGGAGAAAGTTTACCATTTTGTAAACTTTACCTTTAGATTATTTACCTATTATACCCAGGCTACGTTAAGTTTGGAGTTGTTGGGTTTGGGACTATTTTCATATTTCCCTACCATCCCATCAAAAATCAATCGCGCCCGAGCGCAAAATTTTCCCTGGGCCGCCCCTGCATATGCGTATAGCCCAGACGAATAGTAAGACGCGGTGATATATAAATAACTAGGCCTATATCTTCTCGCAAAATCAACTAGTCATAGTCATCAAAATAATAATGTTGTCAACAATATCAGTGGACACGCGGACTAAACGTCAAAACCGTCACGTTTTTCTTGCCTGTTACGAGGATATTAGGTTTTGAACTACATACCTATGTACTCCTACAGGTTCCTTTGGATAGTTTCTCACTCTCCTCCTAAGCCTATGTGAACACATTTCCTCTTATTCTACCCTCCTCATCCCTACACTATTAGTGTTACTAGTCGTGGACAGCCCAGACGTGGTGTAGACCATGAACGTGGTCTCTAAGAGAAGCAGGATGATCCAGCGATGAAGTCAATTGATGCAATTTCCCAGGAATGTGGTAATCATAAAGAAGCTATAATTACACCAGACTCTGGACGAGTGCAGTGTTTTCTTTTAATTAGTCTCTGATTGTTCATTATATCTCTCGTTTCGTAACGACTGATTATGAAATAGTTTCATCAGTGAAAGTATCGTTTTCGTGCTTCATTGGTGAAATTACTTTTCATAGTAATTTGGGGGCGCATTCGATTGATGTTTCAATTCATTCGTTTGATAACACCAAACTGTTATTGTTTTTGTTGGTATTTTGTCGTGCACTGTTTGAAAATGGAGCGATTACATCAACCACAAAAGGTTGGCATAAACTCTGAAAGAATAGCTTTTACAGCTGCACCTGTGCACGCATGCTATAAGGTATCAGGCTCGCGATGGACTGAACTGTCGGTGATGTTTTCGTCAAAGCTATAATCTCAACGTTAATGTTCGTGCAGTTTCTATATATTATTCTGTTCATACCTTCACCTTAAACTTAGCTTCGGTGTTGAAATCACTAATAAAAATTTTTAAATCGTAGTTTTATTATTATTATTATTATTAGCACCGCGTCTTACTACCCGTTCGGGTTATACGCACTTACGCTAATGTGTAATGGTAGGGTGATTGTGAGATGAAATGAAGGACCTACAGTTTAACGTGGAATCCGAACCACGGTGGAGGCCTGGCATTCC
>CABFOV010000016.1:390979-412335 GCA_902141375.1 Timema poppense | reverse complement strand
TTATTATTATTATTATTATTAGCACCGCGTCTTACTACCCGTTCGGGTTGTACGCACTTACGCTAATGTGTAATGGTAGGGTGATTGTGAGATGAAATGAAGGACCTACAGTTTAACGTGGAATCCGAACCACGGTGGTGGCCTGGCATTCCCCACATTCACAAGATGTCTTGTCAGAGGTGAAGAAAGGGTTTGGTAATCAGATAAATCTATGCCGGGACCGAGTATTGAACCCCGGCCACCAGCATAGAAGTCTGACACCTTACCCCTAGACCGCCAGGTCACCCAAATCGTAGTTTTATTGAGTATAAATTTGTTGGCGCGAGTGACTGTAACACGTTAAAAATATGTGGAAAGGGTTTAACTTTTGCAGTGAGATATTGTCATCATCATTCAGAATGACTCAGTGATGCCTTAGCAACACGATCGCCCATCAATGGGCTACTTTTAATGCGGAGCCTGAGGTGAAAAGGAATGAAGAGGGAGTTAGGCCATTATTTTTGTGGTTTTCGAAACTATTTTTGAGACCCAATAAAACAATTATTGCTTCAGTAGATGAATTTACTTTTATTCTTTCTACATAGCAATATCACCAGTTCTTAAATATCTGTCATGAACTATAATGTTGATATTTGATAAGAAACTTCTTAAATTAAGTTAAAATCTTTAATTACATTCTAGCAGAAAAGCTCCTGGCAGCTGACTTAGAAGTCCCTGGCTCGATTCCCGTCTGGTATTGGGGGATTTTTCTCGAAAAAGTAATAACCGGCATGGTCACCGAGATTTTGTTAGTAAGGTTTAAGCTAGGTAGGTCATATGTGCTAGCCCATCAGTTTCACTACCATCATCCTCTCAGCTTATCGGAACATGCATGAAACTAACCTCCACGGAAATTATGTACGATTAGTACTTTTGGGCGTCCCCTGGTCAATGATACTTTAATACGTGCTAATATTTCCAAAAACTTAGCTACGAGTGATGTAGCCCAGATGCGCCATTATTATTTATCTACTAGGCCCAAAAAGCTAGGTCTCAAAACCTACAAAATCAATGGTATTAGCTAACACTCTCCTCAATTCCACCTTAATAATCGTGGTTTAATTTTGCGATGACAATCAAATAACTAAAAATAGCTCAATTAACACTCATTTGTATATTTGTTCAAAATGCTTGATTTGATAACAAATCTTTGAGCTTTATCTTGTGTATCTTGTGTCTGATGGTGATAGTTTACTGGTAATTTATGCTGTTCAAACGGGCGTGCTATTAAATATAAAATCTTGACAACGTTGCCTCTGCAAATGTTCTGGCCCTATTTAAAAAATGTTATTATTATTATTATTATTATTATTATTATTATTATTATTATTATTATTATTATTAGCACCGCATCTTACTACCCATTCGGGTTATACGCACTTACGCTAATATGTAATGGCAGGGTGATTATGAGATGAAATGGAGGACCTACAGTTTAACGTGGGATCCGAACCACGGTGGAGGACTAGCATTCCACACATTCACAAAATGTGATTAATACACGTATTGTCAGAGGTGAAGTAAGGGTTTGGCAATCAGATAAATCTGTGCCGGGATCAAGGACTGAACCCCGGCCGCCAGCATAGAAGTCTGACACCTTACCCCTAGACCACCAGGTCACCTAAAAAATTTTAACGAACATTATCAATAAAGAGTAATAGACATGATTTATCAGATTAATTTATTGTCAAGATATTATATGTTTTAATTAAGTTACCAAGTTTCAAAATAAAGCTATTTTCTTTCTTAAGGTATGCCCAACGTTAATTACAATTAATTAGTTTCTTACTGACCGCGTCTCCCTACCCATTTGTGATATATGTATATATATTAATTGCACTGACAAGGAAAGTAGAATTTGAAGTAAAGGAGAGTGGTAAACCATTTTGTAATGACCGCCCTTTGTACACGTAGACCTTATTTGAAACTTGACATCACCATCTCTAACCTGACATACATACCGCGTGCCCACTGGTACGGGATTAAATGTAGGTGAAGTAATGTCTAAATTGTTTTGGTAAACCTAGTATTGTAGGTTGATATCATATTTGGTTAAAATTCTCTGAAATTTTTAAACAAAAATGGTAAATGTCTGTTTTTAAAAACTTTAAGCACTCCTGAACTTGTACATTTGAGCCAAAATAATGAAGTATGCAAAGGATCTATATACCCTTATTTTATTACGAATGGGCGTATCTATCAGGTCAACAAGGGGGTCCCAATTTTTCATTAATTAGAGTATCGTGGTAGATATATTATGCCTTAAAACGGAATAATAGGGTAACAAATTATTTAAACAAATGTAATTGAAATTCATATTGTTCTCAACGTGTCAGCATATCCTCTATATACATTACATTAAAACTATTCTAATGGTTATATTTAATCTAACTATAGCAATAAGCCTATTTTTAGCTGAATAGTGAACAATACATCTAGGTAATTATAACTTTTGATTTATGTTAGTTAACCTTTAATGACTTAAACAGGAAGACTCGTAACTTAAATAACAATACTAAACACATAATAATATTTCAATGATGTCCTAATACAGAACCTTTCCTTCACCTCTGACAAGACGTGTATTAATCACAGCTTGTGAATGTGTGGAATGCCAGGCCTCTACCGTGGTTCGGATTCCACGTTAAACTGTAGGTCCTCCATTTCATCTCACAATCACCATACCATTACACATTAGCGTAAGTGCGTATAACCCGAACGGGTAGTAAGACGCGGTGCTAATAATAATAATAATAATCCTAATATAGTTCTAATAAATTCAATTAATTATCTATCATTAGAACCTAATTTTTTTTTACCTTAAGCTATTCAAGTCTATTTTCAAATTTAAATTAATTAGCTCATTAATCAATTTTACTCAGTAAAATTAACAAATAATTTCAGTGTATTTATTTTACACTCTCTGAAACTATTATCTATTTGAGTCCCACTTAAAATAAGGCATGATTTTAACATCAAAAATTTGATCTAATAAATTATAAATTGCGCTAAACATATTTTTAAAATCCTTTACAATTAAGTAAATGGAGCTATTTAACATTTTAATATAAATCTTTAATTTTAAATTAATCAAACAGTAAATTTAAATACATCATAAAATTGATCATTCAATTTTTACCTCAGAACTGTTTACTGTTTCAAATATTTTAATTTCATTAGAAATTAAACATTCCCCTAAAAATACTTTTGATCACGTTCAAATGTATTATAAATAATTCCGAGCATATTTTACTAAGTTTAGTTTATTTGGCTACTTGTCTTGATGTTTTATTAAAGTGGTTGCATTTAAATTTTAAACTACACATTTTAAAAGGGGAAAATAACACTTATTTTTTTCAAAATGGTTCAGTCTGCGATAAAAATGAATAAGATTATTTTCAAATATATCACTATTCGAGTATCAAATATATTTAAGCTAAGAAAACTGTCTTAAAAATTACTTCTCATATTTTATTGACTTAAAAATGCCCTATACACGTATCATAAATTTGTATTTACTTTGCGATTGTCCTGGAGGAAACATTTTGCCTCTCAGGCAAACAAACCTTTAAATATGAAGAGACTTGTTTGACAGTTATGAAAGTTACTAAAACAATTTTTATATTTCTATACATCAAATCATGTGATATAAAACTGTCCCTTTTCATAGATATTAGCAACACCTCTAAATTGCACTAATACTACAGTAAAATGTTAAACATTTTATCCTTGAAGAAATGTTTATATTTTCTAAACGCTACTTCCTGCCAGAATTGGTATTATTTCACGTGTTCTTAAAACACTCGTATAGTTTTATATATTCACAAATTGAACATTTCGGTAAGCTCTAACGTTTGTGTTCCCGGGTGTATTACCTTGTGGTGTTTGGACTCTTCCTCATATCTGAGTATTATAACTAATAACTAGGTTTGTAAAGTATGTTTAAGTGATTCTCTTTATATCGCTACTCATTCTGGATAGCTGCAATTAATAACACACTTTGAGTAGGAATGAAAAAGGCATAATTTAGAATAAATGCACCTAAACTTGCTTTAAATATATTGAGAAAGCATTTGGAAAAACGAGACTGATGTTCAAACTGCGTAGCCACCAATGAGGATTCCGTTAAATGAGTGTGTGGTGCTAGGTAGCCCCACGTTATAGCGCTGTATCTGAATGAGTTGAGTGGTCCGCCTAGGCCGGTGTACGGGCTGTTTGTGGCGTCAACAGAGGCCAGGGAAGGCCGGGGATCTCTAGCCAGTGACACCGACAAACGTTGCCCCCTGAGATTCGCACGCGGTGTGGTACACTGGGGCTACACAGGATCACTGGTGGTAGAGGAGGGTACACAATCACACTGGTGGTACAATGGGATACACAATCACACTGGGGGGTACACAGGCTCACTGGTGGTACATAGGTACAATAAGACTGGTAGTACAGTGGGGTACACAATCACACTGATGGTACAGTGGGGTACACAATCACACTAATGGTACAATGGGATACACAATCACACTGGGGGGTACACAGGCTCACTGGTGGTACATAGGTACAATCAGACTGGTAGTACAGCGGGGTACACAATCACACTGATGGTACAGTGGGGTACACAATCACACTGGGGGTACACAGGCTCGTTGGTGGTACATAGGTGCAATCAGACTGGTGGTACAGTGGAGTACACAATCACACTGATGGTACAGTGGGGTACACAATCACACTGGGGGTACACATGCTCACTGGTGGGACAATGGGATACACAATCACACTGGGAGGTACATAGGCTCACTGGTGGTACATAGGTACAATCAGACTGGTGGTACAGTGGGGTACACAATCACACTAATGGTACAATGGGGTACACAATCACATTGATGGTACAATGTGGTACACAATCACACTGCTGGTGCACTGGGGTACACAATCACACTGGGGGTACAGTGGGGTACATAAGTACACTGGTGGTACAACGGGGTACACAATCACACTGCTGGTGCACTGGGGTACACAATCACACTAATGGTACAATGGGGTACACAATCACATTGATGGTACAATGGGGTACACAATCACACTGGTGGTACAATGGGGTACTCAATCATACTGGTGGTACAACGGGGTACACAATCACACTGGTGGCATTCTGGAAGTACACAAGCACACTAGTAGTACACAGGTACACTGGCGGTAGTGGGAATGTTAGTGGATACATTAATATTATATTGGAGAGTAATCATTAGTGTCACTTTTTTTTTATTTGTATTAAAAGTACAATAGCCATGTTTATGTAGCACACTATTTTTGGTTAATAGTAAGAAAGGGAACTTTTTTAAATTTCATCCTAATATATATGATATTACTATAAATATTTCCATTCAATTGATGATATAAGAGGCAAAATATCTATCGCCAAAATGACCATCATATTTCTACCCCTAGCTAAAGAAATTATTTTATTTACTCCAGTACAAATAGGTGTAGCTTTATAGTTGGCTTAAAATATTATTTACACGCACTAATTATAGGCTATGGTTAAATAAATAAAGTCAAATAAATAGTTTATTACTGATTATTTTAGCATGTCGCATTTTAATTTATATTTAATTTGTTTCTCCACATTCATCTGATTTATTCTCAACACAAATAATAATTTAATACATTAATAAAGCCAAGTATACTTTCTCTAAGTGAGAGATTTGAATTATTTTTAATATTAGTTAAGTTTCATACAAAATTATTTTAAATTTGTTTATATGATGGTAAATAGATTTCTATAAATTAACAAATAATATTTATAATAATTTATAATAATTTTGATTCCTTGTTTTTTATTAGTGATATAAAGCCTAAACATGTAAGTCTATAGTTTTGTGACTATTTTGCTCGTATTTAGCAAATAATTAAGATATAAAATCAATAAAACAATATTGATATCTTTTTCTTAACTAAAGAATTTCTACTTATTTTAATTACATGAAAAATATATTTTCACCTCACTTCACTAATATAACGTTTGTCTATTTTATTACTATTTTATGATAACATTTATGATACATAAAAACCATTATTTATAATTAGATGTCTATGTTACACATGTATATAGTAGGCCTATTATGTAAAATAATATATATATATATATATCTTATTTGGTAAAATAATGTATATAACTTATTTGGTAAAATAATGTATAAATACATATATTATTATATAATAGACAATTATATATTACTATATTATATACTATAATTTTAAATATATTATCTTATAGACTATAGTTTTATATACATATATGATTTAGTAATGTAATAATATACATAAATATATTATTTTATAGAGCATCGTTTTACGTACATATATTATTTAGTAATTTAATAATATAATAATATCTACTCACTCACTTATTTACTCACTCAGTCTATGGCATTAGGAACTCTAAAGTTAATTTATTATATATTATAGTATGTATACATATATATAATTATATTATAGTATGTATAAACATATAATAATATAACGTTACATATAGATATATTAAAATATTTGTAAATAAATTGTTTTATAATACGCTTATTTAGGCATGTGTAGCATAGTACGGTATTTATAAATAACTATTTTATGTATCCTATAAAAATCATAGCACGATAAAATAGTAATAAAATAATATAAAATTGACTTAGACACAAAGCTGTTATGTTACTTGGAAAATCTATAGAAGAAAGGGTTATAATTTTTAAATAATATCGATGGTTAAAATAATACTTTTTTTATAGTAAACATTTTGGCAACATTGATAATACTATCACATTTATATTATTATGTGGAATAGATGAGCTAAATTATTATGTAAACGCCATTCCTATTAAATTCAATCATATATTTTTTTAAATATGATCTAATATATTATGTGTTACGAAAATCATTTCACCGCTATAAAGCAATTATTTGGAAACTTTTATAGATAATAATGCTCGGTAGTATGGCCCACATTGGATAGTAAAAATTGTTTCTTTAACGAAATAAATCTATTTTGTTATATTATGGTATTTGAAGCCTTTATGTGCATTTAAGGATTAAGGTGGTGATTTTGTTAGTAGAACCATGATATCACTAATATAATAACTATATTCATGACATAGATATGACCGCAATGGTGGTTTCATATAGTTGGGTGTGTGATGAGTTATCCATATTCGTTTACAATTATGAACTTGTTTTATGATGTTAAATAGAACTGGAACAGTCCCGCACTGACATTTAAAAACTTAAAACACTTGTGCTTTAGATATGTTAATCACACGTTCGTACTGTTTTCCTATTTGAATTATGATTAAAATATTTTACAAAAAAACAATGTAATCAATAGAATTGTTTAAATAGTAGTATAGTTGTTCACTGTTAATGTTTTAAATGCTTTATAAAACCTTACACGAATGTAACAAATATTTTTCAAAAAATTATTCAGTTGAAAGTCAAACTTGAAACACTCCCTAAATCTTGGGACCCGACTTTTTAACACTTCAACCCCGACGAGAACTCGAAATGCGACTGATCATCACTTCACTTCACCTCTCTGTCCCCACTCACCCAAACCAAAAGGAGCATTTATCCAACAGTTAAATAATAACAACACATCTACAAAAACAAAAGAGAAAAAAAATAGATAGAAAAAAAAAGTAGGGAGGAAATTAACGAAAATTGCGTACCTAAAAAAATAAAATAAAAGGAGTAACAGAGAAAATGAAAATAGGCCTACATTAGTATTATTATGGAAAATGGATTGTTGCTGAAACGTCTAACAAAGGACAGAACGAAATGGTAATAGCAAGAGGATCGAGAGAGAAAGAAAATACGATTTACAATAATTATCCTCTACTTATTGTACTTAGTTCGCTAGGAATAAACCTAATGATACTAATTATTTTTTTGGAAGGCACCACTCTTAACCTATAGAGCTGTTATTTCTGCCCATTTCCATTGTAATCTCGATTCCCCCCCTCCCCCCTTCTGCTCACACCATTTATTCCTCGTCACTCTTTTCTCCCAAGATCATATAACTGCTACTCACACAGACAACTACTTATTTTAATATCTTTAAATACAACAATTATCTCTAATATTCGGTAGTACCGCTCTGGTTGGTAGCTTATTTCAGTCATTTGACATAAATGCTTACAACAACAGCAGCAGCAGCAAAAAAAAAAGTTCAAAGAAAGAGGGGAGGCTTGCTATGTTTTTAACGTCAGCACACAGAAGCTAAAATAAGATATTATTTCCTTATTTAAATAATAACAATAATAGAACAGCATGTTGTGAGATGTGGCTTCAACAAACAAAATGGGCAAAAACTGTGACGAAAATAAGTGGCTTGGTGGTGTTGATGGCATCTTAAATAAGACTTTCACCGCCTTTTTTTTTGTCAGGTCATTAGGTGATTTGAGAAGTAAACGTGCTGTTTTGAAACACTTAGCTTACTCAAATTTAAATAAAACTCTGGTAAATGGTATAGTAGTTTACATTTAATTGGTTTTTTTTCAAACCAGTGAAAACATGTATCAATTCTTCTCATTGTTTATTATTTAATAGAGTAAACTTCATTGCGACTAGCAACATCTCTAATTTGTCATATAGCCCTAAACATATTCTAAAACGCTGATTGACGATCATAGGAATGTATGAAAAGTAGTCCAGGAACTGCACCAGAATATAACCTAAACATGAATTGACGATAATAAGAAGAAATCGGAACTAGAATGCAGGTTATTTATAAATATAATTACTTTTTGTTCAGTGTTTATTTGTGCAAACATAAGTATTTTAAATATAGTATTACTCAGCTCTATAGACAAGAAAATGTATTTTAATTTACCTTCCATAAATATTCCTAACATCAGTCTTATGTGTTTAAACAATCATTCATTTAAACGTTACACATATTTGATATTTACGTTTTTACACTAAGTTGCACTTCCTGTTCGGGATATCCCCATCATTAAATAGCACTAATGAGGTAAGGATGTGGAAGAAAAGGTAGCCAACTTTGCTCATAGGACGAGAATGAAAACATTTGAAGGATACAGGAGAGAAAGAGGGAAAGTCACTTTACACATGTTTGTTTACCAGGCGAGCAACTTTTATATCTCTAATCTCGTAAGGAGCCTAGCAAATACTTTTATCATAAATTAATTTAAATGTGACAGAGACATCTTTTAACCATAGCCTGAAGTGCATTAGAAAGGTCTCATGATTTTACAACAGATAGCAGCATGAACTTAATATGAGCTAAAATTTGACTTTCCTCCTTTTTTTACCCTGTATCCTTTGTATAGGATAAACCGGCCTCATCTTGCCCAGCCGGGATTCGCACCTTGATCTATCCGTCACCTAAAAACCGAATAGACGAGATTGTCATTTAATCTACGCTCCAAGCAATGATTTTTTTTTTTCGAAAATATAAACAAACTCTATTATGAATTTTGGTGATCTGGCGGTCTAGGGGTAAGGTGTCAGACTTCTATGCTGGCGGCCGGGGTTCGATCCTCGGTCCCGGCGAAGATTTATCTGATTACCAAACCCTTCCTTCACCTATGACAAGACATCTTGTGAATGTGGGGAATGCCAGGCCTCCACCGTGGTTCGGATCCCACGTTAAACTCTAGGTCCTTCATTTCATCTCACAATCACCCTACCATTACACATTAGCGTAAGTGCGTATAGCCTGAACGGGTAGTAAGACGCGGTGCTAATAATAATAATAATAATAATATGAATTTTAAATAATTCACAACAGTCAGATTAAATTGACAAACCTTCCATTGTAATACACGAATTGTCTTTTTTTTAATATAATAAAAACAACACTTGACCTATAGCTATGATTCATATATTAATGTTAGTTCACATCTCAAAAGTTAGTTTTTTGTTGCTCCACGTATTACTTACTACCTGTTCAGTTTATAAGCATATGTACTAATTAAACTAATTTGTTAGGTAATGAGTTGATGTTAGATGAATTTTACCCACATTTATGTGGAGGGATAGTGGAGAACCATTTTGGAAAAGACACCCTCAGTACACCCGACCGAGATTCAAAGCCCGATCTCCCTGTCATAGGCAGTCTAGTCTAACACGAGAGTGACACCTTAGATCCTTCGTCCGCAAAATCAGGTTTCGATTTTATTAAGACAACTATTTTCAACCTTTTTCAACTCAAGGCACACTGAAATAGCGCTAAAATATTCAAAGCATACTATCTTTTTTTTTAAGGAAAGATTTAATCATTTAAAAAAATATAGTATTAAGATTGTGTTTACATTATCAATATCTAAAATTATAATAACTTATTATTACTAAAAATATTGTTTATCATTGATATAAAAGAAATATTTCTATTACTAAATTTTTTTCCTGCTTTTTTTTATCCTCCCCTAAACTCTCACGGCACACCTACTGGCCCTTGCAGCACACCAATGTGTCGCGGCACCCTGGTTGAAAAACGCCGTATTAATAGTTTGATGGATTCTAAACCGCTCCCAACGTCCGAAATGTTAATTTTATTTAATGTTTTTTTTCTTATTTATCTATTTAAGACCCTATTTCTCAGGAACAACCTATGCGCTCACATCATTAAGCCTAAGTGCTAAGACAAAAAATGATTGGCTCATTTATATATATATTTTTTATTTCAAAATGTTAATCATGATTCACGAACAAAGGATAATGTAAATGGAGAGAACCATAATGATATTAATTTCCTATATTACCATGTTGCAAGGGGAAGGCAACTATAATCAAAACGGGGGATACAAAGTGAACTAAAGAAACGTTTTTAACATATTATTATTAAAAATGTAATCATAACAACCACACTCTTTCTTCTGAAGGGGTTTTCGGGAGGGCGAGATTAAAAAAAAAAAATCTTAACGTTATTGTTTTGTTTTACAGCAGAACAACTTATGGGCAAGTTACTGGGCGCCTGAAATTACCAAGTATAATCAGTGGGCTCAAAATTTAGAACACACTGAGGAGTTCTGTAATACTATCAACTGTTGATACGTCAGATTTAGGTTTCATAATACCTATTAAGTAGAATAAGGAATTATATATATATAATTTAACATGAAACTAATTTTTATTCCTGTGTCTAAGTACAGATTCATATTACACGCATACGTTAATTACATTTGTGGAATAAGGATGAGCTAGGTAGAATCTTTAGAGAAACTGCACCCTAATCTTTGTGGAGGGAGCATGTGAACACATCTATAAAATTACACCCTCAATACACCCAACCGGGTTTCAAACTCCAATCTCCCGGTCACTGAACTAACCAGTCTAACACGAGATTGATGAATTGGACAACATGATACTAATCATTTACGAGCAAAATATTATTACTTTTTCTGTTAAAACTTTTCCCGCAGGTGAGTTATTAATATTTGGTATCACACTTTTAGTGAGTTTCGAATATCAGGGGATGTGCAGACCTAAACATCAGCCTTATTTGGTCAGGTCAGGAATTGAATCCCCTTCGACCTCGGTGGTAATAGGATGAATTATTATTATTATTAGCACAACGTCTTACTACCCGTTCGGGTTATACGCATTTACGCTAATGTGTAATGTTAGGGTGACTGTGAGATGAAATGAAGGACCTACAGTTTAACGTGGAATCCGAACCACGGTGGAGACCTAACATCCCACACATTCACAAGATGTCTTGTCAGAGGTGAAGGAAGGGTTTGGTAATCAGATAAATCTGTGCCGGGACCGAGGATTGAACCCCGGCCGTCAGCATAGAAGTTTGACACCTTATCCTTAGACCGCCAGGTCACCGACCATAGGATGAAGTGCTCGCCTCAGTACCCAATGTTCGTCAGTTCACACCCAGTTGAGGTCGATGGATTTTACATGAGCGATAAAAATCCACAGCACAACTTCCTTCGGCCGTCGGTACCATGTCGATTGTAAAAAAAACAACCGTAAGGGGCTTGGGAAAATATCTTCCCCTACAAAATTGATAGGCCCTTCATTTCTCGCTCATAGAACATCTTGTGTGCTGATAAAATCAATCGGTATAGAATATACACGTTAAATAGTTTAGATAAAGGAATAAAAATAGATTTAGTTATGGTTGGTTGTACTGAAGCTATTTGTTTCCCCTCTCCCTCCACGCAAATGTGGGTGAATTTAATCTAAAATCTAACTTTCTCATCAGCACCACATGATGGCATTAATAACAGCGTTATATTAACCACACAATTTATCCACATATCTCCCATCAAGATAAAATTAAATCCTTCCCAAACCATAGTAGAACCAAACCGACCAAGAAGGTAATACAAAATGTCTAGTTCAACTTTCGATTAGAGAAGTTTCGTTTTAATATATTACATAATCGCACGTGTTTAATTTTGTATCAGTAACAGTTAACTAATCTATATCTCTTTTATTATTTAGTTTCTACTAAAGAATTATGTACATATAATATTTTATTTCCTTTTAATACAATAGACAAGTTAAGTCAGATTTCGATCGAAAAAGTCTTTAGAAAGTACAAAACATGTTTAATGAGGCCAACATGTTACTGTATGCCTACTACAACTGTTATTTTATAGGTATATTTAATATCTATCAAAATTTACAGTCACAGATAGCATGGCTTGACCTATGAGTACGTGAAATTAAATTTAATAACTATATTAGCTGTCTTACTAGGATAATTGTACTATACAAATAAAAAATAACTGTTTAGATAAAGGGAAACGGTTAGTTTTAGCTATTGTATGAAATAGTGTAGACCATTTAGCAGCAAAAACAGCTGAATGGTAGTATTTTTATATTCCTACAATGGTTGAGCCCAAATCGGTCTATGGTTGATTTTTTTTTGTTCCAAGTCTTAATATCTATTTTAACTACCCACTTTTACACTTATGGGGTTGGTATTAGGAAGTTAGATATTTAGTGTTAATATACCCGTATTTACCTAGAGATAATTGGGAAAACATCTTTAGTAGCCTACATCCAGCCGGGATTCAAACATCCTCCTCCACGTCACCGGAAAACTAGACCAGACGAAGTTAACTCTTGAGTCTGAATGAGCACCGATTCACGTTCACTTATTTTAGGCGCAGAGAGACATTAACACGAGAGTGTGACTTAGAAAGATATACAATATAAACTTTTTAAACATTTGGGATATTAGCACGCGTCTTACAGACTAAATCAACCAAAGACATGAGTATAGAAACCATACACTAACGCTACGTCTCCAAATGCCCCAATAAAGTTATTTCACGCATGACGAAGAATCGATGCAAGTCCTCCAAGAAAAGATCGACCTACACTACGACTTGACCACAGAAACCGGCCAACAGTTCAACGTACCAGCTTCGGTGGTTGATTTGTCTGACGCGCCAATCTAGCAGTAGAGACTATACTGTCGATGACCGGGAGATCAAGGTTCGAAGCTCTGTCGGGCTTACAGAGACGTTTTTATTTTATATAAAATGGTTTTCCACTCTCCCTCCTCACAAATGCGTTTACACCTACTCTAAATACAGCCTTCCTAATCCTTAAAGCCATTACTTTAATCAGTACATAAGCTTATTACCTGAACTAATAGTAAGACGCTGTGATAAAACTAAACAGTTCAACTAAATTTTTTTTTAACCAGAAACAAAAATTTGCAAAACCTTATTTTTGTTCACCTTGATTTACAAACTGGTGAGACTTAAAGAACAGTAATTTTGAATTTAAATTGTTGCTATAAATCATAACGTAAAACAAGTTTGAATATATTTTATTATTACTAAAGGCATGGTAGGTTTTTGACTCAAGGGAAGCCATTTTGTAAGAGAACCACAATATTTCAACCATATCATCAATAACTCCAACCCCTTTTCTCTCCAGACCTACACCCCTTCAACCCTTCTCCCTCTTTCATCTAACCAGACTTAGCCCCAAACAGTGAACTCTGCTCTGTACAATCAACTCCAGAAATATGGCTCAAAAAAACGACTTTAGTACACACGAGCAACAAAAAATATAGCCACTAGAAAATCTTTTTTTTAAATGACTAGAAAGATTATTTTCAATCATTTCTGTAAATCAAACAAAAGGTAAATCTCTGTTTTAAACTCTTTTCTTACAATCCTTCTACCAATATCAGGGGGTATGCAGACCTAGGCATCAGACTCGTCTGGTCAGGTCGGGGATTGAGTCCCGGTTGAGTGTACTGTGGTTATTCGTGTCCATTCTCCCTCCACGCAAATCTGGGTGCATTTCCTTTAATTCTACCTTCTTAATACACACCGCGTGAGGGGAGGTACGTTTATTTATTTTTTTATTTAGCACCGTATCTTACTACTCGTTCGGGTTATACGCTTAAGTACTAATTATGCTAATGGGCTAAAATTTGTAAGGTTGGATTTATAGGAAGTGCACCTGCATTTGCGTGTAGGGTGAGTGGAAAACAATTTAGTAAGGCCACCCTCCGGTCATCAGACTGAGATTCTAACTGTGATCTCCCCGTGTTCGGCAGTCTAGTTAACACAAAACTAGTGCGTTTGCCAAATAGGCCTGGAGGTATGTGGATAACTTGGATAGTTAATAGGACGTAGTATAAACTAAAAATACTAATATACAAATATATATCAAAGATATTTAGACTTTATTAAAATAAATAATAAATCATATATAATGGCCATTCTACCCTAGCGGACACGATGCTAAACATAAATTTAAAAAGTATCTAATTTAATCAAATTTAACTAAATCTAATCGATGAACAAATTATTTTAAATAGGAAGTAGTTGTCATGTGCTTTATGAAATGGGAGATTCAAGAATTGTTAGTCTTCTCATGTTAGGAAAGCGGGAGAGCCACGAGTGAAGTCTCAGGCGCGAATGACCCCACTGGTGCATATCACCAATGAAAACAAACATTTGCTGCATTCATTTTTCAAAGTAACACATATAAGAGGTAGATTGTAATAATGTCTCACAGTAATCGATAAAACAATTAAATATTCAGCGAGACCGAGGTTCGAATCTCGGTTGGGTGAACTGGGAGGCGGGGGGTTATCCTGGATGGTTTTCCCACTCTCCCTCCACACAAATGTGGGTTCACTTCCTCTAAATTCAATCTTCCAAATGCCTAATCTATTAGAGTAATTTGTACCTAAGCGTATAGCTCGAACGTGTAGTAAGACGCTGTGCTAAAATTACTAAGACGAGTTTAGTACATTTATCTGCAAGACCACGGGTGTGGCTCTCAATCCATTTAAAGTTCATTTCCTATGAACTGGTGTATAAACTTTTATTTTCACAATGGGGAGCCAATAATTTAAACATGCTAGTTTCGTAAGGAATAGAGTTATTTTATTTGAGCTATCAAACGTGAGCTTCTGAACCCACTAATATTACCACATGACTTACAAGCTATAGGAAAATAATGGTATGGAGGTTATCTCAGAGTTACAAAAGTTACATATTATATTTTGGCTACATTATGAGCACTGGGATTCTACTATTACTTATTTTTAGAACATAAGCATTCGGCTGTAAGTTAATTCATCATTGAGAAAATGGAACCACAAACTCACTATAAAAAAATATATATGTATATTTAATTTGTGGTTATATATATATATATATATTTATATATTTATATGCGCTGCTGGGAATCGAACTTTTGATATTAACTCAGTAAACAAAAAAAGAAGCCATCTGTGCTTAGCTGTCGAACATTGACAAGAGTAGCTATTTATTCAAATGTTGCATATTCTAAGGTTTGTAATTTTTTTAAGTTTCTTGGCATTTCAGATTTGGGTTCTATTTATAAGAAATAGTTTAAGAATTTATATAAAAACAACTGTTGTTTGTACCAAATTCGAATGATATCCGTTTTTTTATTTCAATACAATAACCTATTTTTGGCCGACCTTCAAAATATGTTATTCCTATTTTATTTTATTTTTTCCATACCGTGACTTCATTTTTAGAATAAATTTTAATTTCACTTGTTTTAGTGTTCCTTCCTTATTCAGGTTGTCCTCAAATTGAACTAACCAGTTTTGGTGGCCACATGGTTTAAGTCGTCAATCTTGCAATAGAGTGGAAATACTTATTATATAGAGATTGTGGCTCAAATCTCGTTCGGGTGTACCTGGTAGTTTTACCTAAACGGGTTTCCCCTCGGCGCCACGAAAATTTGGGTAAACTTTCTTTGAATTCAACCTTCTTCATTTCTATCACATTAGTATCTAGTACATATGTGTATAACACGAACGGATATGAGACGGGGTGCTCAAAATAAATTGAACTCTTTAGCAACTACACTAGTATTTGCCTGGAAAGAGCAAGGGAAAATCACAGTTAAACTATGATTGTTAAAAACTACCCCCAGTGCACCCGGCTGGGAACTGAACCTAAATCTGACCTTCTGAGTCAGAACGGAGCCTAGCAGTTGAACCAACCCCGTTGATAAAAAAATAAAACAAATGTGGTCTACTGTGAACATGGTACACGGTTTCATTATTTCTGTCGTCTGTCGAGTGTTTGATGAAGGAAAATAAAGGGGAGAGAGAAGGTTGGGGGGGGGGGAATTGAGCCCACTCCTACCCATCCCCACCCTGTGGTGGTGGATGTTAATCTAGTTTACAATCCTATGGCGTTTTTCCCCCCTGCCACGTTATAAACGACCAACCCTCGTGCATTCACAAACCACCCCCGCTCACCTCTTTTGCTTGTGTTGGGGGGAGAGGGGAAGGAAAAAAACAAAAACATAATATTTCATTTACCCTCTCCATTTTTAAAAATATGATGTATGTTTATTTTGATAACAATGTAACTTCAGAATAAAAACCAGCTAAGTCAAAACACAGTATATTAAGAACGTGTATATCTCTTCTCATGAACGATTTTAAAAAATCGATATTTTTGTTAGTTCATAGCGTCTTAATACCCATCCAGGTTATCCGAACATATTTACTAATTGGGTAGGTATTAAAAGGTAAAACTTGAGAGTAAATGTACCAGTATTTCCTTGGAAAGAGAATGGATAACTCCTTAAGAAAAAATGCCCTCATTACACCAGAGCGAGCTTTTGAACCCTGGACTTCTGGTCACCAGCAATCAAGACAAGACGAGTTTCACGCCTTGGCTCTCAATGGTAGGCCTTTATTTGTATTATTTTTTAAATTAAATAAAATCGTCTATTACTTTAATCTCCAGCGTGGGTATAAGGTTTGGGTTGTTGTACTTAAAACTATGTGCAATCATTTCTGAGAGACTTAGGTTTGAATTCCGATAGGGTATAGATACAAACTTCTCGAGGTTCTAAATCACTCGTTGGCGGAGGGAGTTCGGTGTTCACCATCCACTAGACCTATATTCCATTCATGGTAGGAATTACTCTTTGAAAGGTCTTTTTTCCTATCCAATATCCTACTATATAGTAGATTTATGGTAGGGAAAAAGGCCTTTCAGAAGTCAATTCCTACCGTGAATGGAATATATAAAGTGTTTTTCTTAGGCATTGATGGTCTTAAGCGATTGTAAATATGCTTTTGCTTATTTAAAAATATATATATATACATATTATATTTACCCTGAGCTCTGCAATAAATACACTATACGAATTTATACCATAACTTAATCTATATTGAAAAATTGTGCAACCAATGCTCCTCCATTTAATTAAAAAATATATTTCAATAGGAATTAGAACTCCCATTGGTGTTATACTTTCATTGCACTTGACGCTGTTGACGGGGTATTTGCGGATGGAATTCCATCATGATAAAGAAGGAGGGGGATTTCCACTAGGAATTTCGCATCCTCTTTGCATGCTAATGTGGGTGCATTACCTTTACACTAGCCTTCTTATTATTAGTCCTTGTGCTAAACGTAAATAGCTTTTTAATCTAGGACAGATGGCTTTGGAATAATTTTAAAATTGACATACTGCGAGCAACGTAACCTTAAAGGCGATCTTTTTTTTTTAATAAAAACATGATTCATGGGCCCATAGAAAATAATTTGGTTTTCATCCATTTTTCATGGAAGGCACTGTACCTAGAAGAAAACCTGACTAAATTATATTTCTTATATTGTTTTTTGCGGACATAACTTATCCTTTGAAATCAGTTAAGGCATGTCGAATCCCTCGAATATCCCAAGAAGAAAACAATATTATATATATAAAAAAGAGCAGTAATCCTATTCCAACCTTGTTAAAAAGAAAGGGTTACCAGAAGATAATAATAGAGGGGTTTGTGTTTTCTAAGGCAGCCATTTTAGCTCTCTTTCTAGTTGTGTGTGATAATAGTGAGTTTACGCTCCGAGTGATTTGCATGATGTAAAGTTAAAAAAAAAAAGTTTATATGTTAGCCTTTTTTTTCTCTTTTATCTTATCCCTCCTTCGTTCTTAGCCTTCTCTTTTTTTTATTTCTTAAATCTTGTTTGCGTGGGCGCTCTAGACGTGGAAACAAAATGGCTGAATTGCTCCATGATTACATACCGGTAGTACCCTTACCAGTGTGTTTGCAGCAGCCTTTTATATACAGTGCTAGAGATAATATTTTACATTAATGGACCATTGAAAAATCACACATCACACATATTTATGAGAAGAAAAGACATATAGTAAAAAAAAAAATATTTAAACCACATTATAGCTCTAGGTTTTTGTTTATAGTAATTTTTATTTTCAGAAATTAATTTAATATGACACATGTACAAGATTGAACGCTAAATTTTGGATGGTAGGCCCTACAATATTAAAATGGGCAAACCTTAAAAGTATACACACATAGCTAAAGTAACCTTAAAACGCTAGACTTTAATTATGTAGTATTACTTTCAAGATAATAATTTATTATTAGGAATTATACAATATTTTCTTATAAAACTTTTAATAAACTTAGCTAACAGTTTATTTTATTGGTAAATTGACGTTATCAAATTTTGTTAGGACATATTTGCAATATTTTTTCTTTTCTTCGTAACATAGTACTTATCATGACTGTCCGCCAATTTATATGAATAGCCTAGGCATAAGGAGGGTAGATTTTACAGGAAGTGTAGCTACATTTACGGTGTGGATGATTGCGAAACTATTTAGTACAACCAACCTCCTCATCACCGATGAACCAGACAAGACAAGACTAACGCCCTTGTTCACGTGGACACCAGTGTGGGTAGTAGATGTCATGGATCTCATTGATAATGATAAACTTTTTTTTTTATAAATATGCTAATTTCCTTTTCATTGGGTTGGCTAAGACAATGTTTTCGACATTATTTCTCCATTTAATTTCAATTCAGTTACAATATTTTTCAGAAAAATAGTTTAAAGTCCTCTAATGACACAAAATCTATAAATAAGTAGTTTTGGTGAGAGTAGGTTCACCAGTTTTTAAACTATAACAATTGTTGATCACGATATAAATTAAACAAGATAATAGTGTAATTCATTTATTATGCTATAACTAAACTTTATTTTAAAACTCATATTTTCCTCTAGGCAATTTTGTTGGGAAAGCTTTCAAATCATTTTAAAAGGTTTTATAAAAATATGATAGAACTTATAACAACATTTAAATTGTCCAACATAAAGCTTAGTCACAGAGTATAGCTCAATTTGTATATAATGCACTCCTTTCCCAAACAATAGCAACAAAGATACTTTTTTAATATTTGATGTTGTATTTTTTTTTTTTAATTTTAGTTATACTTAATCTTATGATTTAATCTTTAGATTGTCCCTGTATTTAAAAAAATACTGTTGTAAAACAAGTGAAGAATCTTAGCGTCGTATATTTTCTTTTTTTCCCCCTTATAGCACCACGTATCAGTTTGGATTATACGCTGATCTACTAATTACACTAAAGAATTTAGGGATAAGGAAGACTATATTTAAAGGAAGTGTACATGCATTTACGTAGTGATGGAGTGTAAAACCATTTTGAAAAACCAACCTCATTACACTTGACCGAGATTTGAGCCTCATATTCCTTGTCATCAGCAGTCTGGTCTACTGCTAGATTAGCGCCTTAGACAATGCGGTCACCGTAGTGGGTTTGTCTTATTTAAATTTAATAATTTACCTATATAATAAGCCCAACGACCATGCCTCATATCAATAGGACTAATAAATAGTAACATTCCGGATACATTACAGCATACATCATAAACCAAGTGCACTACTAAATGAACAAAGGCATCGAACCAAGCCAATAACCACCTTAATATAGGCTACACATCAATTGCAATGTCAACAAATGTAAGGTTCATATAATCTGATTTGCCGATGCCAGGGAGGTTGGGGTTTGAGACCCGATTAGGTTTACTGAGAGTGTTTATTACTAAATAGTTCTTCACTCTCCATTCACACAAATGCAGCTACGTTTCCTCTAAACGTTACCTCCCTCATACTTGCGGATGAGCTGAGTAGGTTTTAAGATCAAAACATCCTGCGGGTGAAAAAAGAATCATTAAAATTTAGGACATTTATGGTGAGTGTGTATGTGTGTATGTGTTGGATTCACTTTAGGCTTAGAAAAAAAATATCGTACACATTTTAACATTATTTTCACCGTATTTATGTGTGTTCATATATTTGTGTTTTCTCTATCTCTGTGTATATTATTTGTTTGGCTGAAAGCTTAAAAACATATTTAATTAGGTTATTAATTATTTTGGTTAAGTATAAAATAAGGCGGAGGTCTTTGCTCTCTCATTTGAGACGATTTATTGCTGTAGCTTTATTTTTAAAATGAAAACATCCGAGAAGGTTTTCCCAACTGTGTACGGTGAGTTGTGTAGTTTTACTCCTGACGCGCGCACCTGCCATGTATGTGCAGATAAGCCCGAGTTCCTTGTTGTAGCAGTCTCTGGTCTAGCAAGACCGAGCCAAGACCACGCACCAGGGAACTAAATTGCACTGCAGCGCCGTTTTTGGTAGTAATAATAGAGTTGTGTTGTGCGAGCTGGTCGTGGAACAAGAAAAGAGTTAGAGATCTAATAATGACAAGACCTCGTTACTTTTTCCCCGGACGTGGACCATCAAGCGTGTTGCCCCGTTATAGTCCGGCAAGATATCGGCTACAGTGATACGAGGGTTTAGACGACGTGGAAAACGATTAGTTGAGAGCTGAAGATAACGCGAGGTTGGACTGAATCGCGGAGAAAGGAAATATCTCAAGGAAGGATGGAAGGAGACGCGAGTAAAGGCCAGTGTTTTTGCAATTTTTATGACAAAACATTTTTTTTTGGGGGGGGGCGGGGGGCTATAGAAATAAAATTTTGCCCCAG
>CABFOV010000016.1:377141-390534 GCA_902141375.1 Timema poppense | reverse complement strand
CCGTTCGGGTTATACGCACTTACGCTAATGTGTAATGGTAGGGTGATTGTGAGATGAAATGGAGGACCTACAGTTTAACGTGGAATCCGAACCACGGTGGAGGCCTGGCATTCCCCACATTCACAAGATGTCTTGTCAGAGGTGAAGGAAGGGTTTGGTAATCAGATAAATCTGTGCCGGGAACGAGGATTGAACCCCGGCCGCCAGCATATAGGTCTGACACCTTAACCCCTAGACTGCCAAGTCACCTAATAGGAATAAAGGTAGGATTATAGTGTAATCAATAAAGGTAATACTGATAGTGTAGAATTTTAATATGAAGACACTTTCATAAAATACAAACGTAACTCATATGTTTGCGGTTGGTCAACATTGATAGCATGCTACTTTACGTTATTGTTATTTTAAAGATACCTAATGATTATATATATATATATATATATATTAAAAGTGGCAGCTAAATATCACGTGACTGGACGTATTAATAAATGAAAGCAATCTAAGTATTGTTTCACTTTAGTTGTCTAAAGTGTTCGAATAGGGTATTATTATTCCAGATAACTATTTCTCATTTTTTGTTAAACTCAAATTACACATATTAATTTTCAACATTTGTATTACTAACGATTGTTTTTGCTAAACATATTTATATTTTTAAATTTTAAACCCATTCAATCTTTCATATATTTATTCAATCGAACTCATTATAAATTGTCAAGGTATTAGTTTAGTTTAAAGTCTTATTCTCTTATCTTAATAACGATCCTTATTTATGTTTTTGATTGAATGTTTTCTAAAATTTAAATACCTTTTGTTTAACTGTCAGATACAGCCCAGCCTACTGTGTACTCACTTTATATAATGTAGGCCCGACTCTTCATTTACCCTGAAAGGTAACACGCTTACCTTGTATGGTTCTGCTATGACACAAGATATAATATAGAACCATAGTGTAGTACGTGAATATAAGACTGATACCTTTCAGTGTCGGACTTCTGTGCTGGGGTCCGGGGCTCAATCCTCGGTCCCGGCACAGATTTATCTGATTACCAAACCCTTCCTGCACCTCTGACAAGACATCTTGTGAATGTGGAGAATGCCAGGTCTCCACCATGGTTCGGATTCCACGTTAAACTGTAGGTGCTCTATTTCATCTCACTAATCACCCTACCATTACACATTAGCGTAAGTGCGTATAACCCGAACGGGTAGTAAGACGCGGTGCTAATAATAATAATTCCTTTCAGCGTCAAGTTGCTGTATGTTCATCCTATGTTCAAGGTCATTTCTATCTCATCGTTAAAGGATATATTTCTGGACATTTAAAAAAATATAGTGATATGGTTAGTGATATGAGTTAGATATTTAGGAACAATCTTAACTAGCAATAACGATATTAGATTAGAAATTAGGAAAGTAGTACAGTCGGTAAATGCATGCTCTTACTTAGTCAGTACGTTGTCGTAATCTCGCCTTCTTTCAGGGAATGTAAAACTCAGAACATACAAACAATCATTTTACCGGTTGTTCTCTATGAGGGAGTGAAACGTGGTCTCTTACCTTTCACGACTAAAACAAACTTAAGAGTGTTTGAAAACAAGGTGCCTAAAACACATCAAAAAAGGAGTGAATATACCAGGGAGTGGAGGAGGTTACATAATGATGAGCTAAATACCCGTATTCATCACAGGACGTTGTTTGGATAATCAAATCTCGCAGATTGCGTTGGGTAGGACATAACGCGCCGATGGAAGAATCTAGAACAATGTTCAGGGTATTGACTGATAGACCTAATGGGAAAATACTATTGGGAAGATCTATACGCAGATGGGAGGATAATATTAGAATTGACCTGAAAGAAATAGGGTGTGATGAGGTGGACTGGATAAAACTAGCTCAAGATATGGATAGAGTGTAATGAGATAGACTGGATAAAACTAGCTCAAGATAGGGAGGGGTAGGGTGTAATGTAAGTGGACTTAATAGAACTAGCTCAAGATAGGGATAGGGTGTAATGAAGTGGACTTAATAGAACTAGCTCAAGATAGGGATACGGTGTTATGATTGGACTGAATATAACTAGCTCAAGATAGGGGTAGGGTGTAATTAGGTGGACTGGATAGAACAAGCTCAAGATAGAGATAGGGTGTGATGAGGTGGACTTAATAGAACTAGCTCAAGATAGGGATACGGTGTTATGATTGGACTGAATATAACTAGTTCAAGATAGGGGTAGGGTGTAATTAGGTGGACTGGATAGAACTAGCTCTAGATAGAGATAGGTTGTGATGAGGTGGACTTAATAGAACTAGCTCAAGATAGGGATACGGTGTTATGATTGGACTGAATATAACTATCTCAAGATAGGGGTAGGGTGTAATTAGGTGGACAAGATAGAACTAGCTCAATACATGGATAGGGTGTAATGAGGTATACTGGATAAAACTAGCTCAAGATATGGATAGGGTGTGATGAGGTGGACTGGATATAACTAGCTCAAGATAGAGATAGGGTTTAATGAATTGGACTTAATAGAACTAGCTCAAGATAGGAATAGGGTATAATGAAGTGGACTTA
The DNA here is from genome assembly GCA_902141375.1 of Timema poppense. Classification (NCBI taxonomy): domain Eukaryota; kingdom Metazoa; phylum Arthropoda; class Insecta; order Phasmatodea; family Timematidae; genus Timema; species Timema poppense. Next base: position 387,957 of record CABFOV010000016.1, on the reverse strand, counting down.
ATAGAACTAGCTCAATATAGGAATAGGGTGTAATGAAGTGGACTTAATAGAACTAACTCAAGATAGAGATAGGGTGTGGACTGAGTAAAACTAGCTCAAGATAGGGATAGGGTGTAATGAAGTGGACTTAATAGAACTATCTCAAGATAGGGATAGGGTGTGATGAGGTGGACTTAATAGAACTAGCTCAATATAGGAATAGGGTGTAATGAAGTGGACTTAATAGAACTTGCTCAAGATAGGGATACGGTGTTATGATTGAACTGAATATAACTAGTTCAAGATAGGGATAGGGTGTAATTAGGTGGACAAGATAGAACTAGCTCAATATATGGATAGGGTGTAATGAGGTAGACTGGATAAAACTAGCTCAAGATATGGATAGGGTGTGATGAGGTGGACTGGATATAACTAGCTCAATATAGAGATAGGGTTTAATGAATTGGACTTAATAGAACTAGCTCAAGATAGGAATAGGGTATAATGAAATGGACTTAATAGAACTAGCTCAATATAGGAATAGGGTGTAATGAAGTGGACTTAATAGAACTAACTCAAGATAGAGATAGGGTGTGATGAGGTGGACTGAGTAAAACTAGCTCAAGATAGGGATAGGGTGTAATGAAGTGGACTTAATAGAACTATCTCAAGATAGGGATAGGTTGTAATGAGGTTGACTGAATATAACTATCTCAAGATATGGATAGGTGGCAGAGGTGTGGCAATCAACTTCTAAGTTACTAATGCCAAAGAGTAATTAAGTGTGAGGGTTCATTCAACAATCCTTTATAATAGTGTTTATTTAATAATATTTTTATAGTCAAATTATATATTTAACAATTCAATATAAAATAATATTTGTAGAATTCCACAATTTTTCTTTATGTATGGCTAAACAACCACTTCATTGAATATAAGAATTTAAAAGATTGTTTGATGATTAGTCATATTTTCATGGTGTGTTTATTAATTTATTTAAAATTTCACTGGTTTCTTCTGTTTGACATACACATTTCTCAGATCATTACATAGCAGTCATAATGACACAACGATTTAATTGTATATTGTAATTAAAAAAGACATTTTTTAAAGAAGATATCACAATATGTGAATACTTTTTATACTGAAAATGCTTTTTTTTTAAATAGAGCACACACCTGTGAACATGCAGATAAAGGTGTCAGATCCATGTTGTCTGGTTTCCCTTTGATTAAGGTGTGGGTTTGGGGCCATATATACTGAAGTGAGGTTCCCTTAATTGTTTTTCACTCTCCATTCATGAGAATGAAGGTACATTTAATCTAAATTCTGCAATCTTTAACCTTACAACATTAATTAAATGTGCAGATATCCCAGATCGATAATAAAACGCGAAACACGTAAAATAATAGGACGTATTGGCCAATTGAATTAGTTTTTTTTTTTGTAATTTGTTTATCTCAACCATTTGATTGGAGTTTTCAGGAGGGCCTCAATTCATTTTATAAATATATGTTGACGTAACTATTGCAAATTAATTAATCCAATTTTCGACCTCAGTTGTCTTGAGGTGAAGTGATCGCCTCAAGACTCGATGCACGTGGGTTCAAACCATGCCTAGCGCGATGGATTTTTCTTGTGCGATGAAAATTCCTATGTACGTACAACTTCGTTCGGAGTGGAAGTAAAGCCCTCTGTACCATGTCGATTGTGGAATTTAAAGAAACCTGGAAGGTATGTGGAAATACCTTCCTCATTAAAATTTGTTTGCCCTTTTTTGCTCTCGCTTGTAGAAAATTCTCGTTTGCTGATATAATCAGTCGGCTCAGAAAGTCCACGTTAAATATCTCAAATAAATAAATAAACACTTCTCCAGTCCTCTTTTAAAGATCGAGTATTCCAACCGATCACATTCAAGCTATTTTTATTTGATTATTTACATTTGTTTTGAAAATTCTTTAGGATTTTGTATTTCCCTGGGCTTACTTTAACATTTGTATCATTTAATAATTAATTTGAGTTGTCCATAATAATAATAATAATAATAATAATAACAATAGCCATTATAAAAATACTTCATGAACACAATTATCTTTCAAATCCCTCAAGCTAACACTCTAAACTAATTTAATAGAAACACACTCCGGTGGTAGAATGGTCTAAGATGTAACACTCGTAATATAATGTACTGGCAATGATGGGGAAATCGGGGTTCAACTCCCGGTTGGGTGTGTGCGAAAGGTATACTTTGATTTAAACTGTTTTAGGATCCGCGTGGTGGGTAGGCTGGGGAGCATGGTTGCCAAATAGCGCCTTACTACTATGCAAGCATACTCAGTGACTGTCAAGAAATTTGGCTACGTGCATCGGTAGCTATGATAACTACCCTTCACGGATTGGTCGAGCATGTGACGAGTCTCCACTCCCCACTCTGGCTGCGCTGACATCAATCCTAAAGCAGTTTAAAGCGCAGTACACTTTTCCCGAATAGTTTGCACTCTATGTCCACCTTCCTCATCCTTAACACATTATTGGAATTAGTACTTATGCATAGCTAATAGATAAAAGTTCCGGGTTTGCTCCCTGATACGACTCAAAATGATTGGTGTATCGTCAGCTGGTGAACTAGGTTTGGCTCTTGTCCTAGTAGTGGGCTAGTGTGTAAGTCGTGTGTTGACATAATCAGTGTTTACATAAATTACACGTTAAAATATCCCTAGTAATAAACTAAAACAATACATTGAGAGGGTAAAAAAAAAACCTGTCCGTGCGTTACGGGTCTGTGGAGCGGACCACAAAAAACATAAACATTGGCAGAACAGGCTTCTGAATGAAACATCAATAATTACAAGCGTTTTGACGAGTAAATTGCCTCCAATTACTCTCCCCCTTCACTCCGTCCCTCTGTCTCTATGAGCCTCGACCCGTTTAAATCCCTATGTAGATTAAATCAACACACTGAACGACAAAATATCGTTTTGCTGCAGGAAACAAATTATATATAAATATATTGCAATCTTCATGTTATCACGCTATAATACCGTGTTTTCCCCCCGTCAGATAATCCTTTTCATTATTTCGTGTGATTTTCTTTCCATCTAATCGTATAATAAACTGTTATTCGATACAATTATCTTGTGTCTGTAGCTCTGGTATATTTCCAGGGCTCTTCGTACACCTGATTCATGTTTTTATTCGGATACGTTTTGTATGATTAGTGTTCATTTATAGGTATTGATAATAATGATTGTAAATGACAGGTGACCTGGCGGTCTAGGGGTAAGGTGTCGGACTTCTGTACTGGCGGCCGGGGTTCAATCCTCGGTCCCGGCACAGATTTATCTTATTACCAAACCCTTCCTTCACCTCTGACAAGACATCTTGTGAATGTGTGGAATGCCAGGCCTCCGCCGTGGTTCGGATTCCACGTAAGCTGTAGGTCCTTCATTTAATCTCACAATCACCCTACCATTACACATTAGCGTAAGTGCGTATAACCCGAACGGGTAGTAGGACGTGGTGCTAATAATAATAATAATAATGATTGAAAATGACAGCTATAGATCACATGACCTGACGCGTGAGTACTTGACAGTATCTCTAGTAGTTCTTTAGCTGTCAGATAAGGTCCTTCCTATTATATTGGACTGTTACTTTAACCTAGCATTGCCGACTCCAATCATGTGCACACAAATAACCATTTATTTTCATCGTATAGCAAATATAATCGGGAGGGGCCTGACATACAGGCTCGGTCGCCTTACGTGTGGACTATTAGCCACTCTGGTGGCACAGTGGCTCGGGGTACAGCTATGGAGGTGGTCCACATGTACAGTACATCTAATGAGATGATAGTGGATATGGAGGTTGTCCAACGTACAGTACATCCAATGATATGATGAGATGATAGTGGATATAGAGGTTGTCTACACGTACCCGTAATGAGATGATGTAGTGACTATAGTTATTATGGAGGTGTGGGCCAGTGGAAATCTTAAACCTAACTTAAACCTAATTTACCAGCCCCTGTGACCGTTGGTATAATTCACCTTAGAGAGGAAAAATACCAAAGGTACCAGCTTGGAATTGAACCTGGGGCCCCTAGTCTTCTAGCCAAGTGCACTGACCACTACACCACGAGACCGTATACAATAAACAACACTTCTACAGTTTAATTTCTCCCCCTCCCTCTGGTCTAGTCTATTTGTAATCTTTCACATCTTGTTATCACCAGTATTAACTGTAATCATGTATTGTGGTTATTAATGGGCTAGGAATAAGTGCGCTATGATTTAGGAAGAATGCACCCTAATTTTTGTGAAGTAAGTAGATCAGCTGTTTTAGGTCGTCAACTCTTTCTAGGGGGTTTAGGTTTAATCACTGCTGAAGCCTAAACTAATCTAGTAGAAGTTTGACCTTAGGTTGTATACTAAATAATGTTGTCATAAGCTTAACTAGTTTTGTAGTGGTGTAGTCCTGTGCTTATAATGGTCACCTTAAATATAACACTAGCAATGCATTTTGTACTAATATAATCAGTGCTGCTATCATTTTATCGATTGAGGTTCTCAACGTACAATTTTTTAATAGACTGAGTATAAATTATAGTACTAATGAAATACTAAATTAATCTATAATACTATGACTGATACTACCCATTTAGCACTAGCACCTAGAATCTGATTGCCAAACCCTTTTTTAACCTCTGACAAGACGGGTATTAATCAAAACTTGTGAACGTGTGGAATGCCAGGTCTCCCCCGTGGTTCGGATTCCACATTAAACTGTAGGTCCTCCTCACAATAACCCTACCATTACACATTAGCGTAAGTGCGTATAACCCGAACGGGTAATAAGACGTGGTGCTAATAATAATAATAAAACTAGCACCTAGATATTTAATAATTTGGTAGGAAGACGATTACGCTTACAAGTAGTACATTTAATAAACAGTATCATCCGGAATTGAAGCTGGCTCCACTAGACTCCAAGTCCACCACTTTAACCACTAATCCACGCGTTTGAGCTATATATTTATATTGAAATAGAGCCTATTTATGAAAGGCCCAAATTGATAACTATTAGCCAATTATTATAGTCATGAAACCTAATTTCTTGGACATTATTTCTAATTATTGATTTAGTACTTGAATGTGTATATAAAACACAATAAAGATAGTTACATTTTAATTATAAAGGTTTGTATATTTAAATAAGCCATAATTTCACCACGTCTTAATAGAGATTAGGGCTATTTGTATATTTACACTAATGGGATAGGGATAAAGCAGGTTTAGACTCAAAGAAAGTGAATCAATATTGGCTTGAAAGGAGTGTGGGAATCCATTTTAAATAAACACCTCATTATACCTAGCCTATATTTGATTCATCACAGTAAAATCAGACCATATGAGCCTGACATTCAGTCCACGTGTCCACCAGTAGGGTGAACTAATATAAATAACCAAATAATTTAGGGCAAGAGGGATTTGAGTCCAACCAAATCTGTGGATAACCTAATAGAGCTATATAGGTTCTATCCAACTTTAGACTAAATCTCCAGCACGCGCCGACATTCAATTACCACCAATACTGAAAAATTAACTTCCCCGCCCTCCCTCGTGGGGCTGAAACGAACTGCGAACGCTTTATAGGAGATAATTTTGAACCAATGTGTGCGTGTGTGTGTGTGTGACTGTGTTTGCGATAGAGTTGAATGATGTATCTATAAAGGTTAATTGCACACTTTTGTTGCTAAACTATCACAAACTCATTTACCTACCTCTCCCCTTACATACCGATTTATTCAGTCAAATTGACCCTTACATTTCTTCCCGCCACGCCTCACCCCCAAATCGCTCCACCCCCTACCACCCCCCGTTCGGTCTCGTCCACTTTACGTAAATGTCCCATTTATTCTCCCTTCATTCCCTCCTTCCCACTCCTAGTTCATTTAGAAACATGGCATGACGAGAATAATTAGACAGGTATTTAGACACAGCTCAACTCTAAAAACTTCTCGACCAGGCTACGTACCTTGACCAGAAGAGCAATGCTATTTTTCGTGTAATTACAAAAAAAAAAGTTGTTCCTTTATTGGATATACAAGTCAACATACCTAGGCTACTTTAATTTTGTATCTGGGGTAAAAAGAAAAATCTGGTTTTATTATAAGTATTGATGTAATTTAATATAAATAAAGTATTCTATTCTCTCCTTATTTATTTTCGTGTTGAGGTCGATTGGATTTTATGATTAAAAAAATTAACAGAATGGTTTATTAGAGTATTTAGTTTATATTTTCTACCAAATTGTTTTGATCGAACCGGTGATAAAACAATTAATAAAGAATGGTGTTTTATGGACTTGTCATTTGAAATAGATTGGATCATTAGATGAGGGATAGCATGCCAGACCATGATAGCATCCAAGCTCGAAGATCAGGGTTCTATAACCCTCAACTTCTCATAGGATTAAACTTTGCGAAGTTTGGTCTGACATTTTTTCCCTCTCCAGATTGATGTACCATTGATACACACATACATATATTATATATATATATATATACATTTATATATATTATACAGGGTGGACCACGGAAAAGTATTGCTTACTGTGCACTTATTAACTCAGTTGTTTATACTAACATGACTTACATACTTAATTAAAACACTAAAACAAGTTCTAATATTCCAGTGATATACAGGGTGGCCAACGGAAAAGTAGCCCGCCTCATATATCCAGCAGGCGCTTCACTCTGAATTGGAGGTCAATCCCCTTCCACCTATATTATTATTATTATTATTATTATTATTATCATTATTATTATTATTATTAGCACCGCGTCTTACTACCCGTTCGGGTTATACGCACTTACGCTAATGTGTAATGGTAGGGTGATTGTGAGATGAAATGAAGGGCCTACAGTTTAACGTGGAATCCGAACCACGGTGGTGGCCTGGCATTCCTCACATTCACAAGATGTCTTGTCAGAGGTGAAGGAAGGGTTTGGTAATCAGATAAAACACTCTCAGTACACACGACTTGGATCCGAGCCCCTATTTACCCATTATTGGCATTACTGTGTATTGTGAGGATGACAACCTAGACCACTCGACCACTGAAGATTGTGAATTTCTGCGTCACTAAAGAAGAATGTCCTCTCAATTTTCGGCGAACGTGTAAATCAAGCGTCGTTGCCTCCTAAAGCTTCCGACGGCGTCCGTATCAGTCGAGCTCAAACTTGAGACTTCTTAGCCGAAGAGTTCGATGAACAACCCAACCGTGCCCTCCCCCCATTCCCCTCCTAATAAAACCTCTTCCAGAACTATATCTGAGCCAGCTAATGCGGTAGAGTACATCATTCAGTGATGTAATATTGTCCTGTCATTGTAAAGCTGAAGTTCTCTCCCAGGCTCCAACTCTGGGTGTGACGGTATGAAGTCATTGTCGATACCATCTGTCTGTGTGTGGGTCTGGCGCCATCCAGTCCTCTGCCGCTGCAGCCATCTCAGACATTGAAGTGGTGGAGGGGGGGGGGAGAAATATAACATTAATAAGTATGTGCTATCCCCTCTGACGCCTCCACTCAAATAATACGTCGGGAGAAAGAGAGCAACATTTTGAATCATCAGATTTAGTTTTTATTTCAAATAGTCCTTTATCGTTCTTCTTTTCTTTTTTTTGAAAGTATTTTTTTATACCCAATTCCATATTAGAAGACTAATGCAATCGAGCGTTACGTCTAGGTTTGTGTGTGTCGTCCTTAGAAATGTTGAAGTGATTATTATAATCCAATCAAACGTGGCACACATTAAGGCCCTCACTTCCTCTAAATCATCGTTATGAAGCCCAAAATTCAGAAGGGAAGAAGTGACATTGTTTCGGTTTTGTTTTATATTGTTCAACTAGAGTAATCAATTTCAGCGTATCTATACTTAAGGAACCACACTAAGAAGAAAAAATGGGTTGAATAGAAATAAATATTAATATAAATTGTTCCAATCAAATAAAAAAGATAAAACAGCTCAAGGCTGATTTATAATAAATATCAAAGAATGATCAAACCATCCATATTATTATGTTGGGAATTGATTTTTATGGATCTTGACCAAATTGCCTTTGAAAATAGTTGGTTTTCGCACTGTGTTGCCTCTTTTTTGATTATCATTTTTCTTTTAGAACCGTGTCTTACTACCCGTTTGGGTTGTACGTTTATGTACTAATTATGCTAATTATTTTAGGGATTAGGAAGGCTATATTTAGCGTAAGTGTACCCCCTTTTGCGTTGATGGAGAGTGGACAAATATTTTGTAAATACAAACCTCAGTACACCAAACTGAGATTTTTAAGAAGGTTGCATTGGTTAAAGTTTAAATAAGATATATTTATAAATATATATAATTTTTAAGAGGTCTAAAAAATGTAATCCGAAAGGGTAGTACAAACTTTGCGGTATCGACATAAACGGATTTTCCGGAGAGAATAATTTCCGTTGCGATGAGATGCCGATGCTAGCCGATCAAGTTTACTCCACCTTCCGGTCATCAGTAAACTACCATTAAGTTAATAAATGATTATATGAAAAACAAATACATACTATTATTTATATTCTAAGACGTTTACCAGATTGGCTATCCATTTTGAACAAAATAGCTGGAGCCGTTTTAAAAATATATCAATTTTTTTGAAAAATCAGTTAACTTAAACCCATTTTTAACCCAAAAACAAGTAAACAGTGTTATTTTTAAAACCACACACTCTACAGATATACATTTTAAACAAAACACTTTGAGCAATTTTCAAAACATTTTTGATTTTTCCAAAATTTACCATCAGTAAACCACCCTTCAATGAATATTTACCCAAATACCGATGATGATACAGTGTTATTAGTCATGACAAACATATCCTAGATATACACTTTTTGACAAGATCGTTAAAGACATTTTCGAAAAATTTTTAATTCAATAAAATCAGTAAGCTATCTTTAATTTGAGAGGAAGGGTCAAATTATAAAATAAAATGCCAAGATATCCCATAGCATCCGACTGTTTTCGTTTTCATTTCTTCTTAGTCACAACTGCTGTAACGCACACAGAGGTAACATTTATAATGTCTTCCTCATTTAAGAAGTTGTTACTGGTCTAGAGCAGAGAAGGTAGAACTGGCATCCGCTCCAATGCGATACAAAGAAGTGTGCGCCATCCTTTAGACAATGTAGCCACCGAAATGGGTAGTTTTCACTTGAAGGATACAGGGCGAAAGGGGGAAAGTTACAGTTTCCAGGAAAACAACATTTATATCTTAACATCCTTAAGGACAACATCAAATACTTTTTTTGATTAATTTAAATATGAGAGACCTCTTTTAACCATAATCTGAAGTGTATTAGAAAGGTCTCATTATTGTATAACACATGGCAACACTAACTTTATTTAAGTTGAAATTAGAGGCTCCCTTTTCCCCCTGTACCCTTAATTTAATACAAGGGCTTTTTGATTTTGGATTAGGCAATACATTATAAATTACGCTCATGAATATTGAGTCTATTATTGTGTGCTTTAACATTTTACTTTAAAGTGTACACATTAAATTATATTTCCCCTTATTTTTAATCGGAACCTGTATCGATGACCACATGGTCTAAGGAAATAGTATTGCATTGTAAAAGGTCACTGTTGATTTCGGGGTTTGGACACCCCACCGTTTTGTTAGAGGTGATTTCTAAGTTGTCACAACTTATCCCTATATTTTTTCCATTCCTCCTTCCTAGAAAATGCTGGTACCATTCCTTCAAACCACTCTCCACGCTATGAAGTTATAAAACGAAACCACTCTCTACGCTATGAAGTTATTAAACGTAGTTACTATTATTGAAAAAAAAATCATTCTACACCAAAAACTTAGTTTCCCAGCGTTACCCTTAAATTATACTCACATCAATGGGCATGGTGACAAATAAGTCAGTCTCGCTTAGACTGATTCGCCATTGAGGGAGAATTTGGGGTGTTGTAATCTTGGGTGAGTGTAACGAATTTTGACTTCATGACTGGCTCACCCCTTTATTGAACACGCGCATGAAAGTATACGTTCTTATAAATGTTACCTCTTTCATATCTACCACATTAATGCGGACATCCCGGACGTAGGTCTAATCATTTTTATTTTAAAAAGTGCATCACAATAAAAATGGTGACCTGGTGGTCTAGGGGTAAGGTGTCAGACTTCTGTGCTGGCAGCCGGGGTTCAATCCTCGGTCCCGGAACAGATTTATCTGATTACCAAACCCTTCCTTCACCTCTGACAAGACATCTTGTGAATGTGGGGAATTCAAGGCCTCCACCGTGGTTCGGATTCTACGTTAAACTCTAAGTCCTTCATTTCATCTCACAATCACCCTACCATTACACATTAGCGTAAGTGCGTATAACCCGAATGGGTAGTAAGACGTGGTGCTAATAATAATAATAATAATAATAATAATAATATAAGGGAAAAAACAAATATTGCATGATAATCTTTCTTAGCGTTACTAAGAAACAATTTTATCCTTTAATAAAAATATTTAGAGGGGTAAGCTTTCAAATCCAGCTAGCTTGTTAGTCGTATGCTGATAAAAAAACACCTTTTTATCTGTAAAGTTAATGTGAAATAAAATAAACACATTTCTGACGCGTTACACGATACTTTCTCATAACTATTACCCAACGCAACCTAATCCATAATAACATGCTGTTTCGAACTTGTAATTGGCCAAATATCAGAGTGTCATTCTTATGAAGAATTTATTTCCTCCTGGCATTGCTATTACCACAACTGCTAAAAAAAAAAAAAA
>CABFOV010000016.1:345664-377090 GCA_902141375.1 Timema poppense | reverse complement strand
AAAAAAAAAAAAAAGTAACCAAACTTTTTACGATTTGATGTGAAAACGTGAAACCTGTCGATATAATATGGTAAACGTTAAAATAAATTATTCTAAATTATACATTCGAAGAAATAATTCTATCTATGTCATGTGAACGTCTTGAATTCCATACATTTTGTTGATTTGTATAAACTTCGTTAGATTTTTCCCAAACAATTTTCTCCTATCAAAAATCGCGTGTCATTGTTAGGTATTCACCCTTTGGCATCAACACCACCATTATGTATTCATTCCTAAACGATATATTATACTTTAGTAATAATTTCAAAAACACAAAAAGTATTATATAGGTGTGATTGTTTAACATTGTATTAATACATTTGTAAACATAAACCCTAAACAGTGGGTGGATATGATTAACTTAAGTGGTTTACTTAATTACTTATGACATTAGGAAATTGAAAATCCATTACCGCACTTATAAAAGTACGACTCTTATCCCTATCTTGATCTAGTTATATCCAGTCCACCTCATTACACCCTATCCCTATCATGAGATAGTTCTATCCAGTTTACATCATCACACTCTATCCCTATATTGATCTAGTTCTATCCAGTCCACCTCATTACACCCTATCCCTATCTTGATATAGTTATATCCAGTTTACCTCAGTACACCCTATCCCTACCATGAGATAGTTCTATTCAGTTTACATCATCACACTCTATCTCTATCTTTAGCTAGTTTTATCCAGTCCACCTCATTACACCCTATCCCTATCTTGATCTGGTTCTAGCCAGTCCACCTCATTACACCGTATACCTATCTTGATATAGTTATATCCAGTTTACCTCAGTACACTTATCCCTACCATGAGATAGTTCTATTCAGTTTACATCATCACACTCTATCTCTATTTTGAGCTAGTTCCATCCATTCTACCTCATTACACCTTATCCTTATAGTGAGATAATTCTACCCAGTTCCCCTCATTACACCCTATCCCTACCTTGAGCTAGTTCTATCCAATGCACCTTATTACACAATATCCTTATTTTGAGCTAGTTCTATCCAGACCACCTCATTTCAAATAATGTTAAAAAAATGTAGTCATCAACATTTTGTCATTTGTTTCTAAATTAGTTTTTAAATGTTAATTAATAATTTCTTGAATTTTATATCTGAATTATCTCCTAAAAATTAAATAGCAAACATATTTGCCTGATAGAAACAAATTTACTTAAAGTTGCAAAGGATATAGGTGCATTGAATTATAGAGAAGTGAGTAATTGTTTTGTAGAATTAATGTGTTTCCAAGGTGTTATATTTATTAATTGTTACTCACAATACATTTAAATTAAATTATACTGTGAAAAGCACGGCCTATTTTTTGCTCCTTTACCTAATACAAATGAATACATTTAATTAAAACTCAAAAGATATATGAAACAAAATAATATACCTTTTTGCAGAAACATAGCTAGATAAAATCCACATCTATTTTTATCTATTATAACCAACTCCCCCATTTACTAGACCTTTAGCCTACTAGAAATATGTATTTGTTATGGCTCAGAAATTATTGGTTTTTTAAAATTAAAAAATATATTTCAAATAAATTATTTTTCTCTTTAATACGACTTTATAATACTAAGTTATTTACTATCTCAAAGTGTTGCTGGATATGATCAAAATTAAATATATCCGTATATGTAAAGTAGACTCTAAGAAATATTCGCATTAAAATTAGACCCGTCATTTTGTTTGTAATGTTAAACAGTTCTTAGATAAGAATTTTAATCAAAATCGCTAAAGCCGATTTAGAGAGAAAATATTTTTCTCTTTTTCTCTTTAAGCTTATTTGATAATAAGAATTACTAAGGTTTTTTGAATCTATAACATTTTGACTGAGAATTAATGTTAGGGTATTTTGGAAAAAATAGCAAGTAGCAACGTCTCAACCTCTTCCATCAATATCAACAATATAAGGAAGCCAGCATCCGCTTTGTCTGGGTGTTTCATTATTTGGTATTAGCTGACTCTCTCCCTCAGCCGGGTATATTATGTTCTGCTAGTTGGAGCTGTCTCTACAACCGGTACAACCTAAACAAGACGTTTAATGAAATATACATTTAAAATTTATATTGCCAATGATCAATTTGGACACATTGGTTAAATTAATTATTAAAATTAGGTTAAAAAACAAATTAACTCTAAATAGTGATATTGTTTACTAAAAAGTGAGATAGAATAAAAAATCTACGCATAAAAAGAACAGTATTCATATAATATATCTAGTTATGATACCATTTTAAACAGATACTATNGAGTGTAGTAAAAGTTTAGTGAGCTGACTATGAAACCGGCCCTATATTAACGACTTTTTCTTTAACATACTATAAATATTTTATAGTGAACACCTCATATGAATATCAAGTTATACTAAAGGTTATCTCCATACATTAACTACTTTGCCTTAATAAAGGTACGCAAGAAGCATTAAATATAAAGTGAACTGTAATGATTTGAAATAATTGCATTTATATTTTTAGCTTATAATCTATACACTTGTTCAAATTTTGCAATACATATTTTATTGTTGAATGGCCTTAAATACCCCTAGTTTTAGGGTTGGAAAGCTATTTCCAATAACACCTCTGGGAAACATGATGAAAACCCTAGATACCAAGTTTTAACCCAATAAGTAAAATAGTTTCTGCTCTTGGCCGAGATGCGGATACATAGACAATCAGACGGCATTGCAAAAACAACATTTTTGGGCTCAGTGTGACATTAAATCTCTATATCCATCAAAATCTACAATTTGATTATTTTTTTTTTACAGTCACAATACTCCCTCTATTTAAGGAGAAATGAAAAAGTAAAAATCATCAAAACTAACTCAAGTCCATATCCTTCCCAAAGTTGTAACCCCTCGAGGATGTTTTCATTAGTAGTCTATATTTGGTATAACAGTTTAATATCATGTGAGTTTTGTAACGTAATTGAAACTTAAAATAAACCCATTCCTCAAACTTGTATGAGCCAGTTCCCGTGACTAGATGGTTCTAGTAGTCAGCCACGAGTCGAAATTTTTCTGATTTGATTCCAGATAGTGTCGAAGAAGCTATTTACTAATCGTAACGGGTAATTTTGTTATCCTTAAATATTGATTAGTGTATTCGCTTTAGGAAAGTAGGCTTAGATAATGAATGTATAAAAAACTTGCCATCAAACTGTAATCTTAAGACTATTATTTTTATATTTTTATCTATCAAAAGTTATAATTGAAGAATATGCTATATCGAGTAAAGAAAGCTACGTCTTGTACTCCAACAGTAGACCAATTGCTTAAAGGATTTTCCACAACAAATTTGCCCCCATCTACTTAAACAACTTGCTCACTTCGTTCATGGGAAAGTTCATACAAATAACGCAATCATTAAGTAAATACTTGACATTGATCCCAAACACAATAACCATCTTCCATCTCCAAAATCTCACATTATATCCACATCTACCAAATGACACTTCCAGGTGAACATTCACATTACAACTTGAAGAACTCTACAACAAATATTCTTGATTCGAAATACATTTTTTACATCCATTACTGTTTCCAGCCTGTGGCCTGGGTAAGTTTTTTACTCAAACCATATATTTTACACTGCCAGCTCGCTAAGTCTGCCGTTGCTTCATATGTCTTATTATTTAACTTAAGACTAGACCGGGAACAACATCCAGTCCCCAGACATTAATTCATCACTGAGAAATGGTAAACCTACATTTCACAAATGATAATTTTTTCACCATGATGGGAATCAAAGCCAGGACACTTAACTTTGTAGACAAACACACTACCGACTGAGCTAAGGTGTCAGATTAGTTTGTAAGTTATGGTCTGAAAAACTAATTTGGTTTTTTATTATTATTATTATTATTATTATTATTATTATTATTATTATTATTATTATTATTAGCACCGCGTCTTACTACCGTTCGGGTTGTACGCACTTACCCTAATGTGTAATGGTAGGGTGATTGTGAGATGAAATGGAGGACCTACAGTTTAACGTGGAATCCGAACCACGGTGGAGGCCTGGCATTCCCCACATTCACAAGATGTATTGTCAGAGGTGAAGGAAGGGTTTGGTAATCAGATAAATCTGTGCCGGGACCGAGGATTGAATCCCGGCCGCCAGCATAGAAGTCTGACACCTTACCCCTAGACCACCAGGTCACCGACTAATTTGGTTTTAAACGAGTCTCTTAAATACATCTTTATATTTAGTTCTATAAGTATTTTAATATTCAGTTTTAAACTGAGCAAGTCATAGTATGGTAGCCAATGGTTCGGTTTACAGATATCAAGCTCAGGGATCAGGGTAGACTCGATGTTCTCCTATAGCTTTCACACAATTTTCGAAAAAGCTCTTTTAAGTTCACCCCTGTATAAAACGTGATGTCAAGACCCCACCTATACATGACTGGACCTGGACCCAAGCTATGGATGATGTAGGTTTACATTTTCTAAATGTCCTTTCATAGCAGGGTTCTACTAAACATACCAAGTTCTGACTATACATAATAATAATAATAATAATAATAATAATAATAATAATAATAATAATAGATAGGGCTAGGATTTTTATGATTCTGCATATTTTTTTCGGCAAACCTAGAATGTTGTTCAAGTGTAAACAAATGTGTTTAATAGGAAACTAAAGTGATTTAAGTAGCTTGGTTAGTGCATATTTTAGAATATTTCCGTGTTTTTACGCGATATGGCATATTTTCTGATTTTCCAGTAATTTTAAGGTTTTTTTTGTTATTTTTAAATAATTAGGCCTATCTTGTATAATTTGATATTTTCAATATAAGTACATTTTTGTATAATTTCCCCTGAAATACAGAAGCAAGACTAAGAGAGAAAAAAAAGGGCTAGGGGGGGTTGCTTGTGTTTAGAAGCTCTGTACACTGTACAGTTTGGCACAGAAACTTACAAAGCTAAATTGCATTTTAAGAATGTTTTTATCTCATATAGGACAAGTTTTCGGGCAATACATTTTTAGTTTGCCACTGAAACTATAAAAAAAAATTAAGTGGTTTTTCTTGATTATTCTTTGTTTTGGTATCTTAGGAAAAGTTAGTCAAATTGGTTAGTAAAATAAAGAATTTCTCTTGACACAGAAAAACTTTTAAATTATATTTTTATATTATTTTTGTTTTTTTAAGCACCTATTATTTATTTAATAAATTTTGCAAGGAAATAAAAAAATTAATGGTAACCGTTTCGTTTTAAAGGACATATTTTTAGTTTTTTTTGATAATAAATTCATTTTTATAAAGCATTTTCTAACAATTTTTAGGGCAAAAAAATCAAAGCCCCAATAATAAATATAATCTTTCTTTTTTATAAATTACACATAATGTTTCTGGTTTAACAAATGGACTAGAGACAAATTCTAGGAAATGTCACCTAAATAACAAAAGCTAGTTTCTAAATTGATATTGAGATATTTCTTTAGATAATAGAACCAGAGCTTGCTCAGCGTCAGCGAGCTTGACTTCAATATAACGGCGCATTGCCTCTTAATAGCCCTTTGAATACCTACCCTAGTAATAAAAGTTGTTAATGACCTGTGTGTTAAACATATAAAGAAATATATCTATTTTTGTTTTGTTATTTTGAAATAAATTCAATCGTAACTACATTTTATTGATATGAAATCGCAATAAAAGTACAAGAAAAAAAATAGCAAAACCGTAAAACGTAGTCATATATAATCGGGTAGCCATAGAAATAACAATTTTTTGAGAATAAAGAAAATAAGTGTAGATTAGCTAGAACTGAAAAAAAAGAGCATTGTATCTATCTTGTGTAATTGATACCATTTTCCAAAGATGACAGTTGTAAAACACACACCTAGGCCGATGAATACATGAACATAATTACATAAAGTAGCTTATTAAAACTATCATATAAAACTATTTGTGTGTCAAACAAAATTTTAAAGATTATTTTTACATCACATCCAGCGTATGGATCGAACGGGTAGTAATACGCGGTGCTAAATAATAATAAATAAATACATCGCATTTACCTAGCCATACAGTCCGCTATATCTATAGCTACACCAATAAGGTAAAAAGTGGAGAAAGGTAGAATTTAGGGAACGTTCACATAACGTGAAAGTTCTCCCCTGGGCAGTTATTAGGTTAAGTGAACGTTGAATGTACGTTAAGTGAACGTTGAGTGTACTTTAAGTGAACGTTAAATAAACGTTAAGTAAACGTTAAGTGTACATTAAGTGAACACTACATGTATATTAAATTAACTTTATCATGATGAGGTGAACGTTACGCAACGTGAACACTAAGTTAACGTAAAGTGTACATTAAGTGAACGTTAGGTGTACGTTATTTATTTATTTTATTTAGCACCACTTCTTACTGCCCATTCGAGTTATACGCTTAAGTACTAATTTCGCTAATGGGTTAGGAATTGGAAAGGTTGAATTTAGAGGAAATAAACCCGCATTTGTGTGAAAGGAGAGTGTAAAACAATTTTGGAAAACCACCCCCAACCGAGATTTGAACCTTGATAAACACGTTCTCGGCAGTCTAGCTCAAATAAACTAGCGCGTTAGCCAACTACGCCACTGAGGAGGGTAGGTGTACATTAAATGAACGTCAAGTGTAGGTTCTACGCTAAGTGAGCTTTAAGTGTATCTTAAGTTAGCTTTGTCGTGATGAGGAGAACATTTACGTTACATTTTACTACATTACGTGAATATTAAGTAAACGTTAAGTGTACGTTACGTGAACGTTAAATATACGTTAAGTGAACGTTAGGTGTACAGTAAGCTAACTTTATCGTAATGAGGAGACTATTTGCCTTACGTCACGTTACGTGAACATTACGTGAACATTAAGTGAACGTCAAGTTTCTCGTGATCCCTTCTTCAGTGTTAAACAAGGTCCCCCATAGTATCTTCTTGCATTCAGGTCATTCGTAGCTAAAAATAATAATAAAAAAACCGTGGGTTCTTGGTGACTGAGGAGAATAAGAGAAATATAGTTGTGTGTCTCGCCGGACAAGGATAATAATAATAATTAGTGTTATCATCAACTGTTGGGTTCCTCGTAGCCGGGTCTTGGGCGGCCATTATTACTACTCCCTCCCTCTCTCTCTCTTTCTCTCTCAGAGATACCCGGAGGGCGTATGTCCGTGTCTTTAGCTGGCTGGTAAGTAGGATAGCTTTATATCAGTGAGCCTGTAGCTCGAATCCCATTGAAGCCTTCATTTACTTATTAATTTGGTATTAGATAAACCAGGCTACTAGATCATAATCATTGATATAATTATTTTAATTTATTATTATTAATATTATTATTATTATTATTATTATGGTCTTAAGGGAGAATGGAGGTGAGCACAACATAGAATTATATTTTTTACACATGGTGGTTTAAACAATTTTTGTTGAATTTCTGTCATGAGCATATAATGGCATGGATGAAAAACTTTTTAAATGAAGAGAAAAATTGATCATTTTATTCATAGATTTTATTACCCATGTGGTTTGAATATCAAGGTCACTTAGTTTATTTCACCACTTACAGAGAGGTCAGGGTTTGAGTTCCAACTGGGTGTATACTTAAATAGTTCACACTTGATGTTGTGCAAATTCGGGTACGTTTCTTCTAAATTCTACCTTCCTCATTCCTACCACATTAGAGTACTACATCTCTAGGTGTATAGCCCAAATGGTTACTAAAATGTGGTGATAAAAATATATATTTTAAGTTACTATTTCACTAGAGGTTTCAGATTTAAATAAATTTTAGTTATTATTATTATTAGCACCGCGTCTTACTACCCGTTCGGGTTATACGCACTTACGCTAATGTGTAATGGTAGGGTGATTGTGAGATGAATGAAGGACATACAGTTTAACGTGGAATCCGAACCACGGTGGAGGCCTGGCATTCCCCACATTCACAAGATGTCTTGTCAGAAGTGAAAGAGGGGTTTGGTAAATGTTAGTTAAATTTTCCAAAACTAAGCTAGAAAATAAATACTGTTTATAGGTAAAACGTGTTTTATTAAATATAATCCTTATTCCTTATCAATTTTTACACCACTCCTTTTACAACACAATCGCGGGATCACAATTAAAGAGAAATATATTTCACACTTTGACTAGTGTGATTTTGACAGATAACATGGACGGAATAATTTGATCACGACTTCTCTCTCTCCCCTCCTTCCTTAGATTAGATCAGCTGTTTGTCCACCAAGAGAGGTAATGGAGTGTAATTTCGCCAGTGAGGTCAAGGTCGAGTTCAGTTGGGGAAGGCCACAGCGCCACAGTAAATAACAACAACCTGAAACCAAGTGTCCAATCTTCCAGGACCACGAGTTGCTTATGATTGTCATTACGAGCTCGAGAGCTCTTCAGCCAGCCGACAGAAAGAGACGCTGGCTGTCTTGCTCTTCAAACTGCGGCCCACGAACCTTCTCAGGACTACCTTACTACTTTATTTTATAGCACCGCGTATTAATACCATTCAAATTATGCGCATCTGTACCAATTACGTTTAAATGTCATGGATAGGAGTGGTTGAATTTAGATGAAGTTTAACTGTATTTGCACAGAGAAAGAGTGGAAACCCATTTATAAAAAAACTACCCTCAGTACACCTGACCAAGATTCTAACCTCGATCTCACCATCATTGGCAGTGCAATCTATTGCATGAGGGATGCCTTAGACTACAGAAACGGGTTGCTATTATATTATTCTTTTGTCACGTCAACAAATATGTGGACATTTTCCCAGCTATTTAAATGTAACGAATCCAAACGTGACATCCCCAAGTTTTACACTTATTTTATCTTAAGGGAGTTAACACTACACACAACCCACCTCGGTGGCGTAGTTAGCTAACGCGCTAGTTTTGTGTTGAGATAAACTGCCTAGGACGGGTAGATTGAGGTTCGAATCTCACTCAAGTGAATTGGGGTGATTTTTACTAAACGGTTTTCCATTATACCTCTATGCAATTGCGTGTTCACTTCCTCTAAATTCAACCTTCCCTATTCCTAACCTATTGTCGTAATTAGTACTTAAGCGTAAAGCCCAAACGGGTGGTAAGACGTGGTGCTAAATACATAAATAAACACTAGGCCTATACACATTAACTAATAAGTTACAACAAAGCATTAACAGCATTTCCAGTTTTCTTCCTCACATTCACTTATCGATAATATTATAGTCGACCTCAGTGGCCTCGGGGTATAGTTCTCGCCCCAGGACCCGATATTTGTCGGTTCAAAACCCAGCCGGACTTGACGGATTTATTTTGATAAGAATACAGTTTTTATACCAAATTTAATTTAATATTTCAACAATTCTCAGTATTTGGTTGAAACTTCTATGAACATTTATCTCCATTATGTTTAATCAGAAATGATCCACGTGCAATAGTGTTGGTGTGAATTTAAAATTTCTAGCCAACTGTATCGCAGAGTTGATTGGTATGTGATGCACGCTCTCAAATGAATGATTTGGATATAATATTACAGTTATATTATAATGGCCGTCTTATTTGTTCACCAGTTTCCATATCTAAGTGGTTATACCTTGTGCCAAAGTCTAAGTTGCCCTGGTTCGATTCTCGATTATTGTGGTAAAGAAAGTTGATATTTATGTACGAGATTCATTTTTTTTGCTCCGCACCTTATTATCTGTACAGGCTATACGAATGTGTACTAATTACGCTAATACTAGGCCTAATATGATAAGAATGAGAAATATTGAGTTTAGAGGAAGTGAACCCGTATTTTCGTGGAACCATAGCGGAAAATAATTTAGGGGAAAAAAACCCCTTCAGAACACCTGACCAGAATTTGAACCTAAATGACCCTGTAACTGGTAATCTATCATATTATGTGAGTGACACCTTAGACCATGCGGTCACCGAATAAAATAAAAGTATCATATATTTATTAAAACTATAGTACTATGATTGATCAATATATTAATCTATCAATTAATCCCACGATTAAGAGGAATATATTCATCTAACCATATATGTACCCTACCATCGCCCGCAACATTGAGATGCTTCAGTAAAATCGCAAAACTTCTCTCACCTAAAAACTGTAATCTGGCCAATGGCCAAGTTCGTTGGAGGTTGGACAAGTGTTTTGATGAAGGAGTGTATGCTCGTGTTGGGGGTAGTGGGGGAGGTGGTAATGGGGGAGGGGGGGGGGCGAAGCCAAAGTTGTCTTTCTCGTTTCATCCCGTGTCCCTAATGATTGTCATTACCCAGTCTGGGAAAGGAGGGAGGGGGTTGTTACCGCGGGAAAAATGCCGGCACGCTGTATCATCAACACATCTCAGGATACACTTTTCAATGTTCCAAACTTGATAAAATTAAACTGATTTCTTTTTATATGCATGGACGTAATTTAATTTTTCAAATATTTTGCGTGCCTTGAATCACCTGATTGCAAAACAATCTGAATCAGGGACTAATTGTATCAGAAATCACGCCGGGCTTCGAACCGGATAGCTTATCGATACTTTTGTCCACTCCCGTGGAAAAGATGACATAGTGTTCTACCATCACAAGAATAAGAGGCTTTAGTTCGTTTTTAGATAATGTTGATAAATATCTTTACAATCAAAAATGTTTATAATATTTTTATCATATACGGGCTCACAATGCTGACGTTGGGTGTTCTGTGCTATTTAATGATCTATTCACAATAAACTCAAACCTTTTAAATAATATTTAAATATATTACATATGGACGTGCCTGGTGGGGGAATGAGGGGTGTCATATCCCGCTAATATTTCTGATTTAAGGGAAAGCACCTTTCATTATAGACTTTAGTTGAATGATTTGTTTAAATGGTTTACTTAATTGAAAGAATTCTGTTACTTCGCACATGCCTTTTATGCCCTTATCAAACATATGGACACAGGAAGAGGAAACATGAAATAAACAATGTTAGAATAAATTATTTCCTAAACTGTTGTCTACGTACCCCAGGGTGATATGTGATGTGACGCACTGCCGAGTTTTATTATTCATAAAATATTTGGGACGACAGTAATTATGATCAAAGTAAATGGTACGACACAATCACACAAACTTTCCCATATTGTTTATTTTGGCTTCAAATAAAATTTTCAAAAATAAGTTTCCTGTAAACCACTACTCAAGTATGTATTTCTCGTAAAAACAAACAAATCTTGTTAACCACAATAACCACACTTTATATATAAGTTTTAAACCAAATTGTTAAATATGTTTATCGAAACTTAACTTTTCGAATATAAATTATTTTTAAACTGCCCTGAAAATATTTGTTATATATAAAAATAAAAACGTGTTCTTATTTATAATGAAAAACCTTTTAATAGATTTTCATTTTAAATTTAAGCTTCATGGTCACTTTCCAAACAATTACAATTTTCTTTAATTAATCGTAAACTACCCTTAAATTAATTTATTTCTGTAAATAAGATACTTTATTATTTATAGCGTAAAATAGTCCCCCGATACTGATTTTGTACCAAATCATCAGAGCTATTTTAATAAAAATCAAATTTTAAAAATATTATTCATTTATTGACTACTATTAAATGCTTTCTTTTAGAATAACAAATAAATACAACTCTTTATAATATAAACAACTTAACTGATATCCATTTTGAAACAAATTGCTAAATCAATATTTTTTAATATTAAAATAAAAGTAATCAGCAAACTAATCGTAACAAAATTTTCCCCTCATTAACAATTAGAGAAGTTTATTTGTCATGTTACTGTCAAACAATCACCAAATACACATTTTCAAGCAAAATCGGTACGTCTAAAAAAACTCTCATATTTAAAATACCGCATTTTACTTACAGAAACCAAACATGTTTCTGTTATTTTCTTGTTGATAATTTGATTGCCTGTGGTAAAATGTTCCAACAAAGATTTGTAGTTATTAGGCAGGTAAGTCAGTTGGGTGCTCCAGTGTGGTGGCCGTGTATAGACAAGCTCGTCAGGTTGACAGGTGGCGCTGCCTGTCGGCGGAACGTCAGAAACATTCACTAGAGGCAGGACGGTGAAGCTTGATACGCCGCAAATCCCGAACAAGTCGGAGCCGGGTCCTTTTATTTGTATTTGGTTTATATATTTTATTATATTAGGTCATATATAATTATTTACAGTGTCTGAAAAATTATTATATATAAATTTCGGTCCGTCTACAGTATGTAAAAGAAAAAGTTGTAAAACAGTAATATTTTGTAGCTTGTAAAATTTGAGTATTGTATAATATTTGTACGTACCGAATATAACATTGACAAAAACTACTCATAACTGTCTAAAAAATTATAACATGTTTTATCTAGTCTGCATCACACAAGGATGAAAGAATCTCTATGAATTCTGATGAGCTAAAATAGATTGAATGCTAGAGTTGTTTCTTACTTGTCATGCAGGAAATAAGTGGGAAATAAGAAATCATGTCATTTGTTTTTCCTCTACATTTATTCTCGGCATGAGTGAAGATAACAAAAAAGGTTGTTTATTTCGATACCGATCCCATACAGGAGTGTGAGTACTAATATCAGTAAAGGCATCGAGGAATAAAGTGTTGAATAAAAAAATACTAGTACAGTATTGAAAGGAAAATATCGATATTAGTAAGATATCAATACATTTTTCACATTCCTATGTATAGTGTTGTGCAAATAAAGGGCCCACATTATAGTATCCTCATTCGGGGCCCACGTTTTTGTGTTCTTGTTTTGGGCCCATATGCTAGTATTCAAAGTGAATAAAGTATCTCAGATAATAACCAGAGCAAATAACCATAAGCTTGCATGAAACAAGGTTCATCGAACCTTTAGCACTGTGAATGCTGGTGCAGTTACTTAAAATGTACAGTACCTACTCCTCTTTTTCCTATACGTCAATTAGTTCGAGTGAAGAGCGCAGATCTACGACTGGAAATGTATTAATAGGTGTATTTGTCCTGCTTACACCGCGTCTTACTACCCGTATGGAATATACACATTTAGCCTAACTACTCTAGTGGGCTAGGGATGATCTAGGTAGAGCTATATATGAAAATGTAGTCATATTTTCATGAAGGCAGAGGGGTAAACCATATTTTATACAAATGCATTACACCCAATGAAGATTCGAAACCAAGACGGTTTATCCCATCCTTAGGGGGGTTCGGAAGATACCCTGTCACAGGCAAACCAGACCAGACGAGCCTTACACCTTAACCTGCGTGAAAACTGACACTGGTCAGTGTTAATTTCTTAGTACTAGTAGAAATGCTATAATTACAAAATATAGTATTATTACATTTAAGGGCAGGGGTTTCCAAAGTTCAGCTCTCGGCCCTTTATGTTTTATAGTAAGTATTGTAAGTAATAATACACTTGGTTTTTTAAAGTGTGATTTCCAACGAAAACCATATATTTCCAGAGAAGTTTCAGCTTTTCATTATTTGTTTACATCACTATGTAAACCCTGATTGGTGCATGACTATATAAATTATGCAAATAAAATATGTATTTATGGTTAAAAATAATACTAACTAAACTCTTAATTTTGTGGTTTGTTGCAACAAAATAGAAATATTACGGCAAACATTTATATATTTATCAAACAAAAGGTTGAAATTAGGTTAATTTATAGATATTATGTCTTTTTTTTTGTATTATTGACTTTTACTCCACCTGTTCTTTGTCTTTAAATATTTGCCTTTGATCTTATGTATAGTTTGATAAGTCTTTATTCAGTAGTTGAGATTGCAAAAAAAGACTGAACCGATTTTGACAAATGATCACTAATTTTTAGAATTAGGGATTCAGGATGTCACTTGAAATAATAGTTTTCAAAGAAAGCCCAATTTTCCCCGAGAATTTCGAGATTTTTATTTTTGTTTTAAATCATCATGTAAACCCTGATGTGTGCATAATTTTATACTTGTAAATAAAATAATTTTCTTTGGTTAAAAATAATAGCTCGAACTCTTAACTAAGTGGTACGGTGCAGCAAATATAAAATGTATGACACTAATGTATATGCTAAACAAACCAATTAAAGTAAGTTAGATAAATATAATTTTGATTACATTGATACATTTCCATCTTTATTTTCGAATATTTTCGTCTGATCACAAAATGGCCGTTATAATAGCTGGTCGTAGCACATCTTTTATCTACCATTTTTTATTGAGGGAATTAATTTCCTGAACTGAAGAAACAAGAAAATTCTAGAATCTGAAGGAACAGGCAAAGGGCAGGGTGCATTGGTGATCTAAGTTCACTGACAAAAGGAATGGACCTCTCGTAAGACAGAACACCTAATAATAATTTACAAAAAACTGAGGGAAGAACTACTCTAAATGAATGCCAGTGAAACTGGTGACTAAGATGTAGGAAGGGGGTAATCTAATCACCCCTTATGGAATAAATTAGTCCCTCTTTATATTCATTTAACATGTTTTGATATTCTCGAACATGCAGCTGAAAGACTAGCATAAAACTGCGAATACATTCTAAAGGCATCCAATTTTCAGAAATTTGATAAAACAAGATCAATCCAAATAGCTTCAGATAAGTATCCAAATTTCAAAGAATTTATTGGGAAGAGTACTGTAAATAACTTTTAAAGATAATCTAATTTTCAATAATTGGAGAGGAAAACCATTACAAATGGCCTTTAGGGATATACATTTTAAAATATCTATCCAGAATGGTATATAAGGGTGTATGGTGGGGTAAAAAGGAGCTAAAAGGCAAAAATATAAAAACTTTTTTTGCTCCCCCCTCTACATAATTTAGGTTTCACCACCACTTAAATAAACTACTCTTAGCTTTATAGATTTAGAGACAATTCAATGTATTCCTTTGTGAAACCATATGCACGAATTTTTCTAATGATCGGTAAAGTTTTTCGGATTTATTATCAATAATAGACAAACAGACAATATTGTTAAAACCACTTTTTTCTTGCTCGAGAGTCATGAACATCGATCTCCATTATAATCTAAATTATATTTTTTTACAATCACAATATTTTTTTCTCCGAGGGGTCACGAGAAGGTAAATAAGGTTTTTCCAACCCTGTCATTTAGTTTTTATTTGCTGGATAACACTATCTCCAAACAGCGAGCAAAGCTTTGACACCGACCATACACCAGACAGTGAACATTCCATGTTATGATCGAGTTCTCCCTGGAAGTCTCCAACAGGTACAAATGACTCCTCCTCAAACCACCCAAACCACCCCAGCCACCTCAGTTGTCGTGAATGTGAACATGTGGTGTGATTCCCTGGCGCGTTACGACATTATTATTATTATTATTGTTATTCCAGGTCGGAACGGACGCCTCACAAAGAGGAATGCCGTTCTCTGGGAAATTGAATCATACCACCATTCAGAAAATAAACTTGAAGCAGGTTAATGTTGTGTTCAATTCTTCGCTCGATGGAATAGTCGCTTTCCTATAAATGGTGGACTTAGGCGTCGGACGTATGCTCACATTTGATTATTGTTAAGTTTCCACCACGTCTTACTATCGATCAGGGCTGTGGAGTTGGAGTCAGGGGGGTGTCGGTAGAAAGGTTTTTTTGTTCAGAAATTGTATTAAGCTAAATATATTGTTTTCATGTTCTATTAACCAAGTAACCTGATCATTCAAGTGTTGGAGATGAAATGCCCTATGCTACCATTTTAGTAATTTACTGTAAATTCAGTAGTTATAGCAAATTTACTGTGTTAAAATTATTTTGATAAGTATTTTTATTACTTATTATTAATATAAATTTACCATTAATAAAGGAGTTGGAGACAGAGTCAAGCAGTAGAAAATGTAGAGGAGTTGGAGACAGAGTCGAGCAGTAGATAAATGTAGAGGAGTTGGAGTCGAGCAGTAGAAAAAGTTGAGGAGTCGGAGTCAGAGTCTAACAGTAGAAAATGTAGAGGAGTCGGAGTCAGAGTCTAACAGTAGAAAATGTAGAGGAGTTGGAGACAGAGTCGAACAGTAGAAAATGTAGAGGAGTTGGAGTCGAGCAGTAGAAAATGTAGAGGAGTTGGAGACAGAGTCTAACAGTAGAAAATGTAGAGGAGTTGGAGTCGGAGTCGAGCAGTAGAAAAAGTTGAGGAGTCGGAGTCAGAGTCTAACAGTAGAAAATGTAGAGGAGTTGGAGTCGGAGTCGAGCAGTAGAAAAAGTTGAGGAGTCGGAGTCAGTGTAGAACAGTAGAAAATGTAGAGGAGTTGGAGTCGGAGTCGAGCAGTAGAAAAAGTTGAGGAGTCGGAATCAGAGTAGAACAGTAGAAAATGTAGAGGAGTTGGAGTCGGAGTCGAGCAGTAGAAAAAGTAGAGGAGTTGGAGTCGGAGTAGAAGGTTTATCCTACTGACTCCACCGCCCAGCTTACTGCACGTCTAGGATATATTCACACAAATAGAGAAGGGGCTATAAACTTAAAATAATTCAAAGGAAAGCCTATACTATTACTACTGGGGGGAGAGTGTTAAACCCTTTAGGTTATATCAGCCTCAGTACATCTGTACAAGATTCGAACCCCAAACTTTACGTCAGTGAAAATCCAATCTACTCTGTGAGTAACGTCCGGACGATGTGACCAATGACATGGGTTTTATGATTGTTTATAGGCTCGAGATATTTAAACTTGTAACTAGGCTTATATGTAATGTACACATTCCTTAAAGCTAGCAGTTATGTGAACAGTAAACCTCACGCCCTACATGTTATTATTCTTACTACAGTATTAAGATTTCTTTTTGGCATTTGAGTTGAGATGTTTTCTATAATTTCTCCTTGGATTTGAAGTTGATGTTTACTTTCTCAATATCTTACAGATAGAGAAAGTATTGTAATTGTAAAAAAAAAAAATTGAACTCGAGATTTTGATGAATATCGACGTTTCATGACCCTCCGAATCCGAAAAAGGTGTTTTTTGAATTTCCGTCTGTCTGTCTGTCTGTCTGTCATTACCTCCAACTAGAGCATAAACTATTTTACCGATCAGGCTAAAACTTGGTATCTAGGGTTTTCATAGGGTTGCCCCGAGTGGTTTTTTGGAATTGGATGTCTAACGCTAAAATTGATGGGCAAAAAGAGAAAAAGTAGATTTTCTCAAAATTTGCTCGAACAATTTTAATTAAATTTCATTTCAAATCATTTATAAATATTCCAAACAAAATGAATACTCTCAAAATTTCGGCAAAATTACTTTAAGGGTTCCGGTCTGAAGGGTAAATTCTCATTTTGTATAATATCTCCGTAACTTTTTGAGATATGAAATTACTTATCTTTAAAAATATGTAGATCTTTTTATAATACTAATATATTATTTGAATCATATTTTTATAAAACCAATAACTTTCAAGCTATACGCAAATATATATATATATATTTATTAATTTTTTGAAAACTAAAAGTAAAGTATTGCGACCGTAAAAAAAAATAATAGAGAAATGTTGATGGATAAGTCTCATGACCCCCTGAATCCTGTAAAGTGGTCTTTGCAATGTCATCTGTCTGTGTGTCTGTTTAAATTTAAAATTAAGAGTAGTTTAATAAAGGGTGAAAAGAGAAAAATCTATTTTCTCAAAATAGGCTCTATTTTGATTAAAATTCTTATCTAGGCGTTGATTAAGATTATAAATAAACTGGATATTTTTATTTTCCCATGAAAATGACTTTTAGGGTACTTTCCAGATACAGAAATTTACGTATCTCCGCAACTATTTTAGATACTAAATAGTTTTTCATTGCGAAATTGTAGTACTATTAAAAATAAAAAACTTTTGTACCAAATATTTTTTTATAAAACAAACAGTTTCTGAGATATTGGCAAATATATTAATACAATATTGTGATCTTAATTGTAAAGAGATACTACTCAAATTTTAACGCAATAATTCTCCAATGCCATAGAGTAATTAAATATAAGTAAGTCTCTCAAAAATTTTATGTTATTTTTCCCTTAAACCTCTTAGGAGAAATGTTTGTACAACAATGATCTATCTCCATTTTAGACTCAATAGTCAATATTTACATTTTTTATTGGTCAAAATGATTATAAATGAGAAATTTAATATCAATGCGATTACATGAAGATGTGCAACACCTAATGAAATGTTGAAATTTTAATAGGAAGTGGTGACCCTTGTGGAACAAAAATATTGATCTTTTCTATCCGTCCAAACATACAAATGGAGGACATTAATTCTTTAAAAATTAAATTATAAAATTTAAAACTGGGACTAAA
Organism: Timema poppense; assembly: GCA_902141375.1. NCBI lineage: Eukaryota > Metazoa > Arthropoda > Insecta > Phasmatodea > Timematidae > Timema > Timema poppense. The sequence continues at coordinate 358,772 of CABFOV010000016.1, read as the reverse complement.
ATAATATTTTACATAAGTATAGTGCAATTTATTCTTGGGTTTGTTAGTGGATATTATTTCGCTTCACATATATTACGAGTTTTGATTTAGTATTTCCATTTTTAAACAATAGAATGAGAAAGTCCGTGCGGAGTTCCGTACCATTTATTTTCCTTGGTAATCAAATTAGACAAATAACAAATTACTGCTATATTTAATAGTACATTATATTATTAGAGAATAACTTATGCTCACACGGTTTAAGATGCCAGTCATGTAATAAATTATTATGTTAATTCTTAATCTTTAAAAATATACCCTTTTTATTCAATAAATTGTTTAGAATGTTTAGTTAAAACTACTTGATATGAGCTTTTGAATAAAAGGCCTTTTTAACAGCTGCCGTATTGAAAGGGATAGCCAGACTGAAAAAAACTATGTTCATACATCGTTCCACCTAGGTTGAAAGAATATACCTGCCAAATTTAGTTCAAATAGGTCCACAAATCTTGTGGTTATCATGGAACAAACATATAGACAAACAAATTAAATGCCAAAATTTCAAGCTAAAACAAGATCTTTCTACGCTCGGGTGGTAAAAATAAACTTAATCATCCTAGTAAAAATGTCGGGCAATACTTCATTTGGAGACATGTTGTTCCTGCGATAAGACTGTAATGTCTCCTAGAAGACAGTTGACTGTTGGCGAAGTGACCCAAGTAGACAGTTATTAATGGCGGTGGCTTTAACTGGTGGAGGAAACGTAACTTCATGTAAAGATGTTACATCAACGTCAAATAGATGTCATACCTGTAATTCCCACACACAACGATGATAAATGTTGGCAATATTAATGTATTTTATTCATAAAAAAATAAATAATATAAACGATTCACAATCCTATATACTTTCTTATAAAGTATATTATAGTTTGAAATAACATTTTCAAAAACCGGTTATCGCTAAACTACCCTTAAGTGAAAGTTTCTCCGTCAAACAAAATAACCAGTGATACTTATTCGATAAAACAATCCTCAAGTACCTATTTTGAACCAATTCGTTAAAGACATTGAATTTTTTTAAATTCGTTACTAGTAGGGCTTGGATTAGGATGGCGTGCCATATTTTGTTTGTAGGCCTACGTCACAAACAATGCTTGTGTGCACACACATTTGGTTCGTGATTGTGTGGAAAGGTTTCTGTGGGGTATTCTTTGGTCATATTTTGTAATTTTATAATTTTAGGTAATACTTTTTAATTAATATAATTTCTTAGGCATTTTAAGCCATTATTAGCTATTTATGTTTGATAAGTGCATTTTAAAGTAATATCTATTGCAATAAGTGCATTAATACTCAAACACAAATCATGGCAACCTACAGTTGTCGGATTGAGGAGATAGTGTAATTAATTATCTTTATATCCTCTTTGCTTGTTTAGTTGTAAAATACCCATTCCTGGCGAGACACTGCAACTAGACAGGAGAGAGGTTGGTAGGATGATAGTGATTACTCCTCTTGAAGCAAATATTTGTGAATCAATATTATATTATCCGGTTCGGTGGCCGCACGGTCTAACGCGCTTCTCTCGCAGTAAGCTAGACTGCTGATGGTGGGGAGATCGAGGTTCAAATCTGGGTTGTGTAGGCTGAGGGTGGTTTCTCGAAAAAAAAAACATTCTCTCTCCAAGCAACTGCGGGAACATTATCTTTAAATATAATCTTATATATATTTATCACTACGTATTACCACCCAGTTGGATTATACGCTTATGTAATATTTACGCTAATGTTTTTAGAGATTAGGAAGGTTATATTAAGAGGCTGTGTCCACATTTGCATGGGGAGATAGTGGTAAAACTTTTTTTTTCAAACCTCAGTACATTCAACCGAGATTAGAGCATTTATCTCCCCGTCATCGGCAGTATAGTCTACAAATAGAGTAGCGCTAGATAATGCGGCTACCGAACCGTGTGATATAATATTAATATATTTATTATAATACAAGAATTTAATTGCTATAATGCTTTTCATCGCTTAAACCTATACACTTTTGAGTTTTCATTTGTAAAGTTTGAATTAGTCGTGCAAATTTATTAAGAGTTTTGTTGATAATTTTGAATACATATTTTTTTTTGTGAATTGGAAATTATTGTTTATATTTTTGAGGATAGTTTATAGGCCTTTAAAAACATACTCTTAAGTCATCAAAGTCCGGGACCTGGCCATTATTAAACTACTATCGAATAAATATGATCTAAAAACACGATATCAATCTTAAACCAAATCGCTTGGAGATTTATGTTCGGTAAATCAATAAAATACCCCTAATTTTATTCCTAGAATTGAAATTATAATTTTCCTTTTAGGTGGTGCCATATAGCATCTAAATAAATCGTTTGAACAAAATCCATACACATGGAAGCAAATTCAATCTTTACGAAACAATATCAATCATAATTTTATAAGAAAATTGTAGATTTTGAGTATAACTCATTGTTTATATATTTGTCAGATATTTTTTTGTTTTTCTAACTAGTTTTTGCTAAAATTATATTCAACGGATAGTAATAGTTGGAATGTGTTTGAAATAAATAATCATATTCAAGTAAAAAGCTTTATAAAAACGTACTGCATACATAATTATTTATTAATCATGATATTGTTTTGTAAATGTGATGCACCTTAGGAAATTATAGCATTGTTTTTATACACATTTATTGGATTGCAAAACTGTAGAGAGCAGAATATTTAGTTGTATATTGAGAAATTATTTTAGTTGAGTGGGTTTTACCATTAATTATAAGTTGATTCTAAAAACTAGAAAATTGGATTTATATTAAAAACACTTCATTTTGTTAGTAACATAAATAAGATTAGAAGATAATAGTGAAAATAAAAACTAATAAGCTATCAAGATGATACTGGAAAAGAGCTTGCACTAATAAGCCTAAAAATAATTAGGCTAAATTTAAATTAGATTTGCTCCAGTAAATAAAAAAAATACGATTTTAATGTGCATTTAAAAACACATAAAATGTGCATTAAAAATATTAAATTAAAACCATATTTAAAACATTTATATATATGCTTCAGACAAACATAAAATAAAATCTCTTAATTGTATTTCTTTTATTCACCTAGAAGCCGAAATTTTAAAATTTGGATTTGATTTTTTTTTAAATTTATATGAAAACTGGGTAGGAAGAAATAAAATTAAGAGATTTTATTTTATGCTTGTCTGAAGCAAATACGTATGTTGTCAGTAGTAACATTTCAATGCAACACCGGGTACTTCTGCTAGCTTTAGTTAATAAGCTCAAAACTATTTTTATCATATCGACAACTTCATCTAATGGGTTTGATAAATATATATATATAATGAAATTAAAATAAAATAGCTAAATATACAGTTTATGAACGAATACCTACTACCGTGTAAAGAGAACGGAATAACGAATGTGGTAGATCTCGTGTTTAAAAAACACCTTCAGTGCAATCAGTCAAGATCTGAACCTTCACATTCCCGTTACAAACAATTCTTGTTAATGTGAACTTGACGCCTTACACCATGCGGTTTCCAATCCAGCTCTTATTCTACTTGCAAGATTCATACATATCTGTTCTTATCAGCACATAAAACATTAATTAAATGGGGGACATCGCAGTCCTCTAATAGGGCCTCTACATGATCAGTCAGAATGTGAGTATTAATAAAGTGATTTGGCTAACGCGCTTGTTGTGCTGAGCTCGACTGCTGAGGACGCGGAGATCGAGGTTCGAATCTCGGTCGGGTGAACTGGAAGAGGGGGGGTGTTCCTAAATGGTTTACCACTCTCCCTCCACGCAAATGCGTGTTAACTTCCTCTAATTCAACCTTCCCAATTCCTAATCCATTAGCGTAATTAGTACTTAAGGCGTATAACCCGAACGGGTAGTAATACGCGGTGCTAAATAATAATAATAATAAAGTAATAATTAATACTGACATTCTGTCTGATAATGTAGGGGCAGTACTGATGGACTGATGGATGAACTGACTAAAATACTGATGTGATCCGAATTTTCTGATCACATCAGTCTCAGTCCATCAGTCTTGCAAGTGGTGGGAGAGACTGACACTAATACTGACCGTGTGTACGCTCGTCAGTATTTTCTTCAGTCTCAGTAGCAAACACACACTACACACGCCTTTTTCTTATCGACCATGTTGTTGCATGTTGCATGCAGGAGCTGAGACTGATAAAAATAATTATAAGAAGACTCACCTGTACGGTCTTGTTGTATATACTAATGCATACTGACAGTCAGACGGTCTTGTTGTATATACTGATGCATAATGACAGTCAGACTGTGTATTCAGCTAAGTTATCCTTAAATCATATATTTCTGACATGAGTGCCAGATGTTTTCAAACACTATACCTTTAAATTGGCACATTGTGTTGACATGTAAGGAGTTTTGTTCAAGTTTTTGTTAATTAGTACACCATTTATTTACCACTTTATCAAATGATTAGCACACACTTTATTGGCGTTCGTTTCCTGTCTTATCTGGATTTTAACCATGAACCATTAAATGCAATTAAAATTATTACTATTTTAGGTTTACAAAGTATAACACTAAATAGGTAGATTTGAGCCATTCTTCTACAATTTTAAGCATTAAATCAAAGCATAAAATTAAATTTAATATAACCAACCTTTATGAGCGTTTACATCAGTTAAAAACTTAAGATATAAATTGAAGGTGATTTTTGAATACCATATAGCTTTGCATATAAATATCTTACATGAAATTAACTTTGAAATAAATATTTCTCCCAGCACAGCTGATCAAATGGACACAGGCATCAGTATCATTTAGTGGGTCTAATTAGTGACGGGGAAATATAACTTGTTGAACGGTTAGAAGAACTCCTTCTTATGGTGGTCCAACTATACTATCTCGTGACATGAGAGGCTGAGGCTGCGATAGTCACTTGTCTTATAGTAGCGTGACGTCATGAATGGACGCACTTGCACGCACGCAACTACGGGATGGATGCACCAGCGTCATTGACACTTGGCGTCAATCAGGACACCTGAGAATAGACGTGCGTCTATCACCTAGCTTTCTGCTTCATACAACGTCATCTAGTTTTCTGATATATTCCTCTGAGCCAGTAGAGGATGCTGTAGCTAACTTCATACAGCGTCTTCTAGGTTTCTGGTATCTTCCTCTGAGCGAATAGAAGTTGCTGTAATTAACTTCATACAGTGACTTCTAGGTTTCTGGTAATTTCTTCTGATACAATAGAAGTTGCTTTAATTAACTTCATACAATGACTTCTAGGTTTCTGGTATCTTCCTCTGAGCGAATAAAAGTTGCTGTAATTAACTTCATACAGTGACTTCTAGTTTTCTGGTATCTTCCTCTGAGCGAATAAAAGTTGCTGTATTTAACTTCATACAGTGACTTCTAGGTTTCTGGTAATTTCTTCTGATACAATAGAAGTTGCTTTAATTAACTTCATACAATGACTTCTAGGTTTCTGATATCTTCCTCTGAGCGAATAGAAGTTGCTGTAATTAACTTCATACAATGACTTCTAGTTTTCTGGTATCTTCCTCTGATACAATAGAAATTGCTGGAATTAACTTCATACAGTGACTTCTAGGTTTCTGATATCTTCCTCTGAGCGAATATAAGTTGCTGTAATTAACTTCATACAATGACTTCTAGGTTTCTGGTATCTTCTTCTGATACAATAGAAATTGCTTTAATTAACTTCATACAATGACTTCTAGTTTTCTGGTATCTTCCTCTGAGCGAATAGAAGTTGTTGTAATTAACTTCATACAATGACTTCTATTTTTCTGGTATCTTCCTCTGAGCCATTAAGAGGATACTTTAGATAGCTTCATATAGGGTCTTCTAGTTTTCTGGCCTACTCCTCCAAGACAGTATAGGCTGACGTAAATAACTTCATACAGCGTCTTCTAGGTTTCTCGCTTACTTCGCCAAGATAGTAGAGGCTAACGTAGTTAACTTCATACAGTGTCTTCTATTCTTCTGATAACTTTTTCCGATCCTTTGGATCTTACAATTTCTAGTTAATTTTAAAAGTTTGTATGCATGAGGTATTGTATTGCACAATGCGTCTTTATGGCCATCGGGGATATCATAATATTCAACATAGATAGTGGGTAGTCATCAAGGAGAAAATACCTTGCCAGTATTGGTTCTGTAACCTCCCCTTAACCCCCCAAAAATAGATTACATGAGACAGACGTCCACTTACCACCTCGCTAGAGTTAATGTTTATAGTGTTATGGATGAACCTTATACTTTAACAGGGAACCTAATTATCAATTTTAAGTGTTAAACCACTTGTATGTGTTAACTAAAGTTCATTGATAATTTTAATAAGCAATTAACACTTCAATAAATATTATACACTTATTTCAGTCAAATAACAAGAAAGACTCACAACAATTATTCTTATTTCTTAACAAAAGTGTGTTATTTAAGAGAATAAACTATACAATTATTGATTAAAAATTACATTTAAGTTTAAAATAATTCAACAATTTTTTGAACATTCTTAAATTTAAAATAGTATTTTGGAATTCCTACATAACAATCTTTTCCCTAGTTTCAATTTTCCTCTGACCTGATGAGCTACATACCTTTGACAGCATAAAAAAACTGAATGAAAGAGAGAGACAAGACGCTAAGACGTCGTCACGAATAATTATGCAATCTTCACAAACTCCACCATCATGAAATACTGCGGTAAGGATCCCGACAAAAATATCTCAATTGAAAAAAAACAACACAAAAAACATCATAATGAAGTTTTACTTTCATTTGTTTCTTTATTTTCCGCCATGCTTGCGTTTGCGGTTGATGAATAAATGTTACGAAATAAACACGACGTAAGACGTTGACGTTGGAGAGATGAGGGCAGTACAGATTACGCTATACTCTCAAATATCCGTCTAGAAATAGTGTATTTCCTCAACGTTCATAAAAAGAATAATAGAGTTGCATTGCATGATGGTTCATCGACAGGTACGCGGACACTGGGCAGCATAAAATCATGAACAAGGCCGCATGCAGCCCGCAGACCATGAGTCTGGCATACTTTATCTAATCTTTCTTTTTAACACCGTGTCTTACCACCCATTCAGGCTATACGCTTAATTATTAATTATGCTATTAGAAATTAGAAAGGCTATATGTATAAGAAGTGTACCCAAATTTGCGTGGAAGGAAATCTAAAATAAATTTTCGAAAAACCACCCTCAGTACTCCCGACTGAGATTCGAACCTCGATCTCCCTGTCATCGGCAGTCCAGTATACTGTGAGAGTAGCGCCTTAGACGATGCAGACACGGAAGCGGGTCTGATCTAAGCAAAGTGAATAACGAATTACAAGAGGAGTTCGCCAGCTCAAATGAAGAGCTTTTATTTTAAATATCATGTTTAACACAAGCTATATTAGGACGTTAATTTAGAGGGTCAGGAAATGGAAAGGTGTACAGAGGAAATATATCCGCTCTAGTTTGGATAGAGGATGAGAAAATTGTAATAAAATTGCATGTGGGGAAATTCACCATCAATACACCCTACTCCTATCCGAACCTCGACCTTTCTATTACAGACAATCCAGTGCATGGCGAGATTGACACCATAGACTAAGGAAACGCCTCTGAGAGTGGCTCAAATAATAAAATCCAACCTAAATATCCCCACGTGGGTTTCTAGAGGTTGGCTTCCCACCTTGTAATTTCAACATAATTTACTTTACCACGGTGACCTGTCGGTCTAGGGGTAAGGTGTCAGACTTCTGTGCGGGCGGCCGGGGTTCAATCCTCGTTCCCGGCATAGATTTATCTGATTACCAAACCCTTCCTTCACCTCTGACAAGATATCTTGTGAATGTGAAGAGTGCCAGGCTCTCCACCGTGGTTCGGATTCCACGTTAAACTGTAGGTCCTTCATTTCATCTCACAATCACCCTACCATTACTCATTAGCGTATAACCCGAACGGGTAGTAAGACGCGGTGCTAATAATAATAATAATAATACTCTACCACCATATCTACAGGTACATGTTTGTGCATTTATTTGATCGAGTGGAGCAAGGCGTCTCATCTTTTCATATGCACGGATCTTTGTTTGTTTGTTTGTTATAAGTTAACTGCCAAATGCTTTGACCAATTTAAATTTTAAAAAACTGGCAGGGGCACTCTTTGAACCTAGGCCACAAACACGGTACAAACCAGACAGACACGCAGCCTCCAGGTTAAAATGGCTGCGCTTCGTGGAAGATCTTGAGTCCTTTAACACTGGTATCGCTAAGTAACATCAAGGAGAACTTAAAATAAGTTCCTTTTAAACATGGTTTCATTAGAGAAAGGACACAAATATCCTTCTCAAATCAATCGGATGTCTTCCCCAAAGATAGGTTCAGGTAGCGGCCCAGCCTCCTCTTCACATAATCTTATCTCACAAAGAGCATATGCAGACTAGCCTCTACGATTATAATAGTCCCTTTATGATAAACCGTTCGAAGTAAGTCGTTTAACAACTCCACATTTGTAGGTACTTTTTCACTGAGCATTGAAACTAGCAACCCCCAGTGTTGAGGTATTCAGCCTGGCTCGAGGAGCCCAGCGAGACTTCCGTAAGGCTCAGGTGCTGGTGTATCTTGGTCTGTGACCTAGGCAAAGCAACGTAAGTACTGTATATTGGTATATAAATATGCTTACCTGTTTCAATATGGCAGACCCCCAAATATTTTTTGTTAAACAACTCAAGTGGTCGGTGACCTGGCGGTCTAGGGGTAAAGTGTCAGACTTCTGTGCTGGCGGCCGGGGTTCAATCCTCGGTCCCGGCACAGATTTATCTGATTACCAAACCCTTCCTTCACCTCTGACAAGACATCTTGTGAATGTGGGGAATGCCAGGCCTCCACCGTGGTTCGGATTCCACGTTAAACTGTAGGTCCTTCATTTCATCTCACAATCACCCTACCATTACACATTAGCGTAAGTGCGTATAACCCGAACGGGTAGTAAGACGCGGTGCTAATAATAATAATAACTCAAGTGATTTGAATTTAAAATCCTATTCGATCGATTGTGTACTTAAGACACATATTTTGGAAAATTTTGAGATATTATATTTTGATATCGATGTCTTGAACCTCGTTAATCATGGTTAGTCTCTATGAAAATAATGTTCTTTAGAATAGAGTACTAAAAATTAAATCTCATGAGTGTAGTAACGATAATAGCACCAAGCTTAAGATAAATTTTCATTAGAAAGGTCTTCCTTATCTTACAGCTAGTATAGCTACTAGATATTATTTCAAGTATGTATACGTCAAGTCATTTGATCTTAAACTGTCACTGTTGATAGAATTATAGTATCATTTATACTAATAAGATTCTAATGGTGTTTATATAATGTATGTATATCTGTCCAATTAACTTTTTATACTTCTCAATGAAATAGAAAGCTGAAATTTGTTGAAATTGTAGAGGAACCACTCAAAAGGCTCGACAAATTTTTAAACGGAAAACTGATTAAAAAAATTAAATAAAAACGTGATTTATTTAATCATTTTAAAAATTCGTCAACATGGTATTTGAATTTCAAAAGTAAAGATAATGTAGAATATAAGCTCTAATTTCTAATCCAAAGAGGTTATAATTCAATTAACTGTTTTTATGGTTAGGATGATAATTATTTATTCGTGTTAGCTAGCAAATAGTGTTTCTTTGGTCAATGAAAATTTTACAGGTAACGTTTAACATATTTTTTAATTTCAGCTTACATTTACATAACCTACATATGTGTTCAAATTAACTAATTATTAGCTACTTTAATTATCCGCTTTGGTGGCCACGTGGTCTAACACTCTACTATCGTGTTGGACTAGACTGCCGAAAACGGGGAGGAAAAGTGAAAAACCACCCTCTGTACACCCGACCGGGATTCGAACCCCAAGTTCTCCATCATCGGCAGTCCAGTCTGAAAGTGACGCCCTAGACCATGTAGCCACAGATTATTTCAAATTTAAATCCAAATATAAATAAATAAAGAAAATATACACGATCACCTTATTTTAGAGTTTATTTGGTTGGTACACTAAGTAGTAAAAAGTGTTGTTTTTTCTTGGCAAATATATTTTTTGACTAAAAGTAATATCGGTGAAGTTTTTGTTATGTTTTTAAATGCTTGTGATTATAAGAAATATACTTTTATAATAATCTAGCCCAACATAACAAAACCTAACCTTTCATGCATCTAAAAATTAACTTGCTATTCATAAAATAACACTACAAAAATATAGTCAGATGTTAAAAATTTTGCCCGATTTTTATTTTATTTCATAAAAAGACTTTACTTGTGGAAAAAGTACCCTTCTTTCCTAATCCAGATCTCATGTATTAAGTTGTTACTAACCCTGAGCTATACGTACAAATTTAAAAATATTCAATGTTATTAATTGCACCCACCCTTTTTTACTCCTCTCTAGGCCTCTTTAGAGAATATATGGATAAAGGGACTTGAAATGATATAAAGCAACCTGCTATGCATATCCGATTGGTTATAGGTGATTAAAAAATATAAAAACACTGAAATTTTTGTTTTACTTTCTAAAACAAGCTAGATGAAACAATTTAAATTAAATTAAAAGCTAAGCTTGATTAAAATAACAATCCTCTCTATCATTATCGAATGAAATGTAATCTTGACAGAAGTTGTTATTAGTAGTACGTTACATGACCTACAACCGTTTGACGATACGTTCCTTTTCATCATGTCATGTGGTGGTTTTAGTCAATCCCAAAAGACCTGACCTGGGTTTACTAATGGTTACGCCTCTACTGGATGGCTGGAAGCGATAAATAAAAAAATTAATAAAAAATTTGGCCCGACGAAATGACAGGGTTTGGGGTCTTGTTCAGAAGTGGACTGGAGCCGGGTGTATGAAACTGAACACCGACAGACAGTAGACGACTTCAAGATGGAGAGAAAGAAGGAGAGAAAAAAAGACAGGAACAAGAGATACATTTTGGTGAATCAAGAAACCGCAAGTAGCCTTTAGGCGGTCCATAAAACTACTAGAGATAAATAACCATTATTTAGGTGGTAGGTTTATGGCCAAGGGCACGGAATTCATGTCCTTAGTCCCTCTCTTCTGGACCCCAACCTCCTTTTTACCATCTTTTCAACTGTTTGTATTAAGGTACAACACAATATCATTCATCTTTGTATACTTGCAACTAATATTTGGTTAGTATTTTGTTTAGTTTGCACTCATGCAATTAATCAAATGTATGTTTAATTATGAACTTGGTGACCTGGCGGTCTAGGGGTAAGGGGTTAGACAACTGTGCTGGCGGCCGGGGTTCAATCCTCGGTCCCGGCACAGATTTATCTGATTACCAAACCCTTCCTTCACCTCTGACAAGACATCTTGTGAATGTGGGGAATACCAGGCCTCCACCATGGTTCGGATTCCACGTTAAACTGTAGGTCCTTCATTTCATCTCACAATAACCCTACCATTACACATTAGCGTAAGTGCGTATAACCCGAACGGGTAGTAAGACGCGGTGCTAATAATAATAATAATTATTATTATTATTATTATTATTATTATTATTATTTATATTATTATTATTTATATTATTATTATTATTATTATTATTATTATTTATATTATTATTATTTATATTATTATTATTATTATTATTATTATTATTATTATTATGAACTTTGCGTGTGTAAACCGAACCCGGGAATTCAAAGCTAGCATGTTAAGGTGGGATGGAAGGGGACGCGAGAAAAGACAAGTGTTTTTGTTGTTTTTATGGTAAAACTTTTTTCGTGCAAAATAAATAAAATATTGCTCAAGTATTAATGTAGAGTTTAATTTTCTTCAGATGTTGATACCAACAGTTCCTGAATATCTGTAATGAGCTAGGTGGTAATATCTAACAACTTTTTTAAATGAAGAAGAAAACTTGTCATTAAAATCCAGAGCACCCTTGAAAGATAATCAAGAAATTTTGATGTCAGCATGTGATGATAATTAAATCAAATATTTGTACTTGAGCAATATTTTATTTATTTTGGCTAAAAAAAAATGTTTAGCCATAAAAACTGCAAAAACACTGAAATTTTCTCACATCCCTTTTCATCCCAACTTAATGATTTTTACCTCTTAGCTTTAGCAAATTAAGTATTTATAGCTATTAGTAGGAAAATGGTTGGAATGACATTTATTATAAGATAGTTATAAAAATAATATAAATTAGAACCACTTCACACGATCAACGGTGCTACTCTTGCATTATACTAGACTGCCGATGACAAGACGATCAATGTTAGAATCTCGGTCGGCTGTACTGAGGTTCTTTTTCCTAAATGTATCTCCACTCTCCCTCCACGCAAACCTAGATACATTTCTTCCAAACATAGCCTTCCTTATTCCTTAAGCCACTAAATAAATGAGTATATAAGTACCTTAAAGGGTAGTAAGACTTGGTGCTAAAAAAAAAAGTTAGCTAGGTAAATTAGAAAATTAATTGTTTCTTACTTCTTCTGCTGCAGACACTCTTAAGAAACAAGAATAGAAATATAATATTACTTCATTAAAATGTTATCTTTGTTGTCAGTAAACATAAATATTATATATTTGTTCTGGTTCCAGCATAAAACATCAAATAGATGTTATCGTTAAAAGGGGATAAAATCAATAGGTCCAAGAATATTGTCACACAGGTACGGAATTGATTGGTTATCATTATTGTAGTAATCTTACTGATGATAAACTGAAAATATAATACAAACAAAATAATTATGACCATTAGAGATACACATTTTTCGGTAAAATTTTCTATATAATTATCTCACAAGAATAGGGTACGCATTTGTTGAGGGTTTGATTATAATATTGAAGTATTAACATAACTGATCAATAGCACACCAATAGTGACAAATTTAACCACAAAGCCTCGTAGCCAATATTTTAATCTGAAAATAAAATTATACTCACTGTTATTTCTTAGTTGCAACCTATTCAAATAATTATAATTTTTTTTAAGATTGAAAAAAAAAAAAAA
>CABFOV010000016.1:301542-345564 GCA_902141375.1 Timema poppense | reverse complement strand
AAATTTCTCAAAATCAAACATTATTCGTCTCACATCAGGAAATCAAATGTCATTTTTCAACAATCCATCCTAAATAAAAAAAAAAATTCCAGGAGAGCGAAAATAAATTTAAAATCCATACAGCGTGAGTGGTTAGTCTCAGACCCACCAGGATGTGATTACTTATTATATATATATAAAAAAAAATGTAAACAAATATATGGATGACATATCCTTGAAGGTGAATAATGAAGGAGTTATGAGCGTTTGAAAATAACTCTTTTAAAAAATATATTTAAGACTATTATAAATAGCTTAAGCTGAAACAACAAATCCCTGGATAATTTTTTGTTGAATTAAGATGTCAAACCTCTGAAAACTTTGTTGGTAATATTATCCCCCTTCACTGATTAGATAGGGGTGTCCACTATAGTTTCACTTTGAATTTTGTAACACTTAGCTCTTATTGATTTTTTAATGATGAATTATTAATCATCATGTATAAATTAATAAAAAAAAGGTATTCTTATCTGAACTCTCTCGGGTCCACCGTTCTCGAGAAAACCACATGTTTAGTTTCATTACAGGTTGTTAGTGCCTTGAAGTTAGGCAGCCAGCTGTGCAGTGTTGCACGATGAAGCTAGGGTAGCAATCACCATTTAATCAGGCGCGACATTAAAATAAATTGTCAAAACCTGTATTCTACAGACTCGAAAATGAATAATTTTCAACAAAGCTTGAAATATTAAAACCAAATAAACAGATGTTAAGATAGATCAACAAATCACAAAAAAAAAATTATTACCATTTTTTTACTATGTTTTATTCCAAGAATAATCTCTCAAATTAAATATGTCATCTCAACTTCATATTGAGGAAAATTATAGAATTAAACTAAATTTCAAAAGTACAGTCAATGTATTGTTTATCCAACAAGATCTACATCTGTCAATACACACGAAGCACAATACTTTATATTTAATCAGGTTTACATATGTCAATATAATATACTATCCTCCCAACACATTTTTATCTCTTAAGAAAATGGCAAACAATAATGTTATTTTAATGATCTACACTTATGTTAATACAAATTAAACAAGCTATAGCGAAATTTGGGTGACCTAGCGGTCTAGGGGTAAGGTGTCAGACTTCTAAGCTGGCGGCCGGGGTTTGATCCTCGGTACCGGCAAATATTTATCTGATTACCAAATCCTTCCTTCACCTCTGACAAGACATCTTGTGAATGTGGGGAATGCCAGGCCTCCACCGTGGTTCGGATTCCACGTTAAACTGTAGGTCCTCCATTTCATCTCACAATCACCCTACCATCACACATTAGCGTAAGTGCGTATAACCCGAACGGGTAGTAAGACGTGGTGCTAATAATAATAATAATATAACGTAATTTATAAGAGATAATTTAAATTTGTTAATCCAAATGGCATATAGTATTGCCCAATTGGTCACCTTATTTTTTGTCAACATAAATAACAAATCAATTCAAGACTATCCACAATTTCCGATGACACAATTTCAAATGACATAATTATACTAATTTTAATCCAAATATTTGCACGTAGGTCGATTTAAATATCACATACTATTAAAATAAAGGGACTCCCACATTTGTTGAAAGCCTTATTTTTTAATATAAGGGTTTCCATACGATTAAAAATAAACATAATATTTTCCATAGAACGTTTCTCCCATCTGTCGATTCAAAAGAAACACATTTTTTTTTATCAAGAACCTCTACGTCTATCGATTCAAAGACGATTCAGATGACACATAATTTTCTCTATCAAAGGATTTACACATTCGTTGATTAAAATATACCATACATTTTCATGAAATGATTTTCACAAATATCGATTCATATGACACATAATATTTTATATCAAATTATTTCAACCCTGTATTGATACAATTAAAACAATGTTTACCATTAGAACAAATTACCCACAGTATTTTCCACTCGTTTGTCGAGGCATATGTCACATAAAGATTTTTGCTAGTGATATTTTATCACTAACATGCATTTTGAAAATAATTGACTTTTTTTTCTTCAAAAATATTGTTTTTTAGTTTGTTTTTTAGTGCTGATCTCAAAAATGATTTCCGTTTGTTTCAATCAAGTCAAATTTTTTCAGAAATCACGAAATAAAATTTTGTTTTTCACACATTTGTATTAATTTAGAATGAATTTTTTCATTTAAATTTATAAAAAAACTTCTTTTATCAGACTTTCTATTTCAATAAATATTTAAAATCATATTAAGAACTAATTTACGACAGGATAAATTTAATTTTCTTAGATTTTCTTGCATAGCCTTAATCTTTTCCATCCCTCTTCAACATCCAGTAATAGTCAGCCTTCGTGTCCTAATTACATATCACCTGTTATCTCACCTCCATTTCTTTAATGTCTTGGTGAAACATCTTACCTTGCTCCTCGTTAACACTTCCTAGATTTTCAAGAAAATAAAGAATGTACCTTGACTCTCATATTACAGCAGAGTTTGCCAACATGTTATCAACTATATTTTGGTAGTCTGAATTCATGTTGCTCTCTAGGAAGCTCTCAACAGAAGACCTGAAGCAAAACCATGCCTATTTTTTTATTTAGTTTATTGGTACCTCAAAATCTCTGTCCCTCATCAGTGTGCGAATTTGATGTCTGACAAAAATACCTTGTTTTAACTTCTCATTGCTGATTAATGGGAATTTGGTTCAAAGATATTTAAAGCATGGACCATCCTGAGATAAGAATTTCACAAATTTATTTATCAATTCCAGTTTAATGTGCAAGGTTGGAAGCAGGACAGTTTTGGGGTCTACAAGGGCTTCATGAAATGTATTGTTCGATCTAGGCAAAGTCCACCGCTCTTTGGCCAGATCTTGACATCCTAGCGTTTATTTCATGCCCGACTGTCCACCTAGCCAGATTGTTGTCCAAGTAGCGTATCGACCAAACATGTTATTCCTATTTAATATTTGTCAACAACTTCTTTAAGTTATAGTATGCTTTCATCTATATGCACAGAATGATCTATGGGAACTGACCTATATTTATTTACACTGTGGAGCAATACACCTTTGAGAATCTACATGAGTCAATGGAAAATCTCTATTGTGAAGGATTATAATTTATTTAATAGTTCAGTAAATAATGTATATTACTGCAAAAAGCCATAGCATCGTTCTCAAAAAATTAAGGGACTAATTCTCGCCCTCTATGTCTGTACCATGAGAAAAACATCCCATGTGCCAACATATTTTTTTACTTCGATCTAGAGCCAAGAATTTCTGCCAATTCCTTTGGTGGAATTTAAATCTTTTACCAGACCATTGAACTCATTATATGAAAATAGTTGAGGACTGGAATCAACATTACCAGGCATGTGGACTTCAGTTTCATCTTCACTTTTTTCCCTTTCAGCCCCCTCTACTACTACATTCTCCAATACAAGTTGGGGAGCACAAATTTGACACGATAAATTTAGAATTAAACTGAGATCACACTGTTAAAACAGTTGAAAGGAGCTTTCAAGGCCAAGGAAAAAATGACTGAGGGAAGTGTTGCCAACATGTGAAGATTTAGCTTACGAATTCCCTATTTTCACATATTCAACAATACAAATCCTGACAGCAACTTAAATGATTTACGAAAAAATGTAAGTGATAGAAATAATTCGATTTCTGAAATCAGCATAAAAAATAATTTAAATATAGAAATAGGCCTTCATGTATATTAGTGTTATACTTCTAAAACCAAATGCTCGTTTGTTTATATATCAGCTTAGGCCAAAAAATTTCATCTCTGTTTCTCAACAATTAAAAAGTGTTATCTCAAACATGGAAGTTCACTTCTAGAAGAGTGATTATAAATTCAGTTGAAAGATTTCAAGCTCCGGTAGAGACAAACGTTAATCATCCCTTTCACGTCCTACTATTTTGACCAGTATTCTTGCCCCAACTGTAAAGATGACAAAACAATCCTTGTTCAGCAGTTTTGGTGCAGAAGACTCCATGAGGGATTGTGACAGTGACAAATGTCACATTATGTTCGACTTGCACCATCTTCCCACGGCAGGCAGCGAGCGTGGGTGGCAACTTTGTGCTTCTGTTACCTTTTACAACATTGCGTTGGCATCTTTGATTTATGGCATTTTCAATATACCGCTATTACCAACTTAATTTAAGGTACTGAACTCAAGTCTTACTACACTGGATACCCTATCTGAGGGAAATGCATATGTACTAATGGGAAACAGCGTTGTCATTCTCTAGTTTTCGTATGTTCAATCTTCCCTTGATATAAGATAAGTTTCACAACGCTGGTTCATCGATGTTGCCAGTGCATGCTTCTTATCCTAGCACTCCACCTTCCGACATGGATAAAAATGAGGATATTTGGCAACAGTTGACCAAGAGAGAGGGAGGATAAATATTGTATCCATAAGACCTTCAGTTCCCTGATTGTATATTTCACGTACTTAACCCCACCCAGGGCATTTAATGACGATTCTAGCTCGAACACTAAAAAAATCTAGTCAAAAAACTAAAGCATCTAAAAAAATTATTTGAATATAAGGTGAATTTTATAAAGCTTATAATTCTCTTGAATATAGTTCAGAGAACCAAATTTGGACCCCCACCCCCTGGTGCACCCGGCCAAGGTTGAGCCAGGCCTTCCGAACTAGAACATAAGCATTCCGCACGCGGTTAGTGTGTTGATAACAGTAAATAAAAAATAGACTGTGATACATAATCGCATTGTAATCCCCCGCTGTTGGTCACTTGGTCTAATACGTCAGCCTCACCATGGGCTGGATTAGCAGCGAAGGTAAGTTCGAGTTACAAACCTCTTACAGATGCACTAAATATGGTTTTCGACTTGTCATTTATTACTGTGGTTAGACCAACCACCTTTCACGCTATATACCCTAGACCTTAAATTAAAGCATTCATAACCTTAGGGTTGACGTGACAATTCAAAACCAATAATGCTGCAACTGGAATCTTACATTTCCTAGGCGGCACTGATGGCACAGTCCAATTTTGATAGGAAGAGACTTATTTGGCAGATAGATAGGCTATTAGATCTACTTTAATACACTTATAAGTACAATCATGTAATATGCAGCTGTCACTTTTGATAGATAATATCAGTACCTATAAAGTAATGTTAAAAAAGTGATTAATTAACAAATTTGTCCACAAAAAAAAAAGGTTTAACTTTTCTAAAAGTTTCACTGTATGAAAATTGTAATATATCTTGGATCTCTTCTAGCTATTAAGTGGCACACTGGACTAGTTAAAAATTCTTCTAGCCATTAAGTGGCACACTGGACTAGTTAAAAATTCTTCTAGCCCTAAGTGTCACACTACACTGGTAGGAAAAGTTTTGCCATCCCTGTTTTAAGGCGTCACTCCCCTAATAGACCAGCCTGTTGATGACAAGGAGAGTGGGGACCGAATCTTGTTTGGGTCCACTGAGGTTGGTTTTCCCTAAATGGTTTTCCACCCTCCTATTTAAATATGGTGGTGTTTTTTAATATAGCAATTAAAATAATATAATAGGGCCCCAACAATATTTGTTTAAGTGCAAAATTGGGTTATTCAAGAGAAAAATATAATAATCCCCCCTTCCCGCCTAGAAACAAAATAAAAAATGTTAGAAATAACTTCAAACTTGCTTGTTCACGCTTTATCATTTAATAAACTATGTACAAATAAAATTACCAAGCCATTATTAGACTTAATGCAATCACATATAGTAGGTTGATGACCATGTAAGCCGCATCCGTGGCACGCGGACAAAGACATCCTGGATTCTTGTATGGATTGTCGGTGATGAGGAGATATAGATTATAAATCCGGCCCAGTGTTATTAGTTGGGTTTCTTCATAGATCATTGATTATTTTCCCTTCACCCAAACGTGGGTATACTTACTAAATATTTACCTTATTTATCCGCCCCAAATTAGTGTGAACATACCCGCCTTGGTGCCCGCCTAGTCTAAGGCGTCATTCTCGCAATAGACTAGACTGCTGTTGACGTGCAGATCGGCGCTACTCCTGATTTCCACGAAACGCAGAGCAGAAACCGGGTCATGTGACGAGCTCTAAGCCAATCATAAGATTTACATTTCATCGGACTGAGCTGTTCTGCTAAAGTTCCATTCTTCTCCACTTCGTCCACTCAGACTGAGATCTTCGGCAAAGCCAATCATTTCAAATATTTGCGCATGCGCTGTAGGGCTAAAAGCAAGTGGGATAGCTTCGTTGTCTGTGGTGAGGAGATTTGAAATTACCCGTTAACGGAAAGCGTGTGTATCGATGTATTGGATTGTACCACGACACAAAATTATAATTTGAAATCATACATAGTGAGAATTATCTAAAATATATGTTTATCCGCTAAAAAATAAAATAATGTTGATAATCAACTTTTTTAAGTAGGCATTAAAATGCATCATGAATCAACATACGCCGTGTGAATTTCTGCGCCATTAAGGCAGATTCTGCTTTCTATTTACGGCCAACGTGGGAACCTAGCTTTAGAATGCCACTAGGGTGTACTGATGCTTTTTATTTCCCAAAAAATATTCAATCTAAACGCAAATTTGGATACATTCCTCTACATTTAATCTTCCTCATCCTTAACACATTAGCTATGTGTACAACCCACCTCGGTGGCATAGTTGGCTAACGCGCTAGTCATGTTGAGCTCGACTAGTGAGGACGGGGAGATCGAGGTTCGAATCCTGGTCGGGTGAACTGGGGGTGGTTTTTACTAAAAGGTTTTCCACTCTCACTCCACGCAAAGGTGGGTTCACTTCCTCTAATTCAACCTTCCCAATTCCTAATCCATTAGCGTAGTTAGTATTTAAAGCATATAACCCGAATGGGTGGTAAGACATGGTGTTAAATAAATAATAATAATAAAAATAATAACTATGCGTATAAAACGAACGGATATTAAGAGAGGGGGCACAGGAAAAAGTTAGATGATATAAAACTGTAATTAAGATAAAACCAATCCGAAACTCTAGTTCAGTCAGTAGTGTGTATGTCAATCAAGCTAACGGTCACGAGTTTGATTGCCGGGATAAAAAGTTGGTTTATTAGTCGTGTGCTGATGTAATCAGTCAGTTATTTCAGAAAGTACACAGTAAGTATTGAATAAAAAAAATATATATATTAAATAACCATATTCTAGAACGCTCCCTCCTCTAGTTAATTTGGCCCGTTTCCCAAAACCCAAAGAGCCGCGAACATATTCGCACTCGGGTCTATCTATCTCCGCCTGCGCACCCTTCACGTGTTTATTGATTGTCCTCTCAAGAGTGGCACGTGCGCATGCTCCAGACACCCTGACAGCCAATAGGAGGACTCCAGGGGGTTGCGAATATCCCGACAGCCGGGTGGAAACTGGGTTCAAGGCTTGCCACGGACGGGAAGGAGGGAGGGGTGGCCTGTACAATGGATGGAACGGGTTCAGTGCTCGATGAGGGGGTATCCATTGTTGTGGCAATGATCCAGGTAAAGAGATTTAAGGATTGGATTTGTTTATATGAACTAGCACAGCACGCGATGATGATACATTATAAATAGTTAGAGACATTTTATATTGTTGCTTTGCAAATATGTTGAGCAGCATCAACTCATCAAGTATTTACAAATATATTTGAGATTATTCATAAACAATTGTAAATACTCGAGATACAAGCAATCTAGTATTTACAATTACAGTGGAGAGTATTCCTGGACAATTATAAATACTCGAGAAACAAGAAATCTAGTATTTACAATTACAGTGGAGAGTATTCCTGGACAATTATAAATACTCGAGAAACAAGAAATCTAGTATTTACAATTACAGTGGAGAGTATCCCAGGACAGTTGTAAAAACTCGAGAAACAAGAAATCTAGTATTTACAATTACAGTGGAGAGTATCCCAGGACAGTTGTAAAAACTCGAGAAACAAGCAGTCTAATATTTATAATACATTTGAGAGTGTTTCTGGACAATTATAAATAATCGAGCAACACGCAGTGAGATTATTCCTGTGTAGCCTCTTTATCCCTTCCAGGACCAAAGCAGTCATACAAGTGAAAAGGTAAATTGATAAAGGAAAGATAAATGAAGAATGAGCCGAAAGGACGTCCAAAAAAGCATATATTATGGAATAATATATACAATCATGATATCCAAACCACTCAGCAGTAGTGTAACTAGAAAATAAGATTATCCCCAGGATGGTATGATATTTAAATAAAACCTGCATAAAAGTGAACACATTGCCAGATAACGGGATAATAATTTTATTTAATCAATAACAAATAGATATATAGCTCATCAAACTTAATTAAAGCTGTAGATAATTTCTAAAAGGGCTTCATGCAAAACAATAGTTTACTCGTCCAAAGGACTCACAATAATAAACCTCTTTTTTTTATTATAATGCTTGGATAATATCAAAATGATGAAAATTAAATAGTCAGATGGACTTTAACTAAATAAATAAAATAGTCAGATGGGCTCTCACTATAAGACATAGTTATATTCTTGTATAATAGGGACTCAAAAGGTCTCCAAATTTCATAAATAATGAACGTAACCTCACCATTACTTTAAATAACAACAATATAAAAGGTACTGAGCAAAGTAAAATTTATGATGTAAATATGTGTATATTAATTTGGTCTGTCTAACGGACATCATAGTATTATCATAATATAATAGCACCAAGTTAAAATAATTTTAATTTAATAAATGTCTCTCATATCTAAATAATATATAAAAAGAAGATATTAAAAATTTCCCATGTCTAAATGACATCACCACTAAACAAAAATAAACATAGAACCAAAAGAATAACTTTTTTAATTTAAATGTCTTAAATACTTGTAAAACATACATGACTTCATAATATCAATGATTTGAACAAGCTAGTAAACTTTAAATATTTTAAAATATTTCTCAAAACTAGACAATTGTATTCAAAGAATTTTAAGCAAAACCAAAATTATGTAGCAAAAGCTTTTGAAGTTAAATCCATGATAAATGGCCGAAAAGAAATTTTGCATTATAATGCCCGAAAAATAATGTTGAGGCTTGCATTTTATAATTGACACCTAGATGTGTCCCGGGCGGTTATCCTGCCAAGAGTGGCTTGACCACTGATCTACTGGCAGTATTTATTTGATAATCTGAGTCTCAAAAAGGGGAGGGGGTGGTAGGGGTCACACATAAGTATTATTATTATTATTATTATTATTATTATTATTATTAGCACCGCGTCTTACTACCCGTTCGGGTTATACGCACTTACGCTCATGTGTAATGGTTGGGTGATTGTGAAATGAAATGAAGGACCTACAGTTTAACGTGGAATCCGAACCACGGTGGAGGCCTGGAATTCCTCACATTCACAAGATGTCTTGTCAGAGGTGAAGGAAGGGTTTGTTAATCAGATAAATCTGTGCCGAGACCTGGGATTGAACCCCGGCCGCCAGCACAGAAGTCTGACACCTTACCCCTAGACCGCCGGGTCACCCACACATAAGTGATGGATAGACAACAAACGAGAGGGAAGGGGTAATCAAGTATGAGAAACATGTGACGAGCAGCATCTATACGATTCCAGAATAGTTATTTTTATATCACGCGCAATATTTTAGCGCTGTAGACGTCACACAGTTTTCTTCCCGGCAGCCCTGTGAATATCCGAAGTTGATACACCTTTTGGCCTCGCTCCTCTAGTTTAATCAACAAGTGCGTGATGGTCAGTCGTTGCTGTGAGATAGGAAGAGCTCGGGACGTACACAGAAGAAAATGGGGCAATGGTAAGCTTTCGATATCACTTCTGTAGTTGTGGTGGGATACGACTTGAACCTCTATAGTGGCCAGTGTTTTCTTGATTTAGAACGTTGTAGCTTTTATTAACGTTACACCTGGGCAGTTGTAAATAATCGAGTAACAAGCAGTCTAGTATTTACAATTGCATTTGAGAGTATTGCTGGATAATTATTGTAAATACTCGAGTAACAAGCAGTCTAATATTTACAATTACATTTGAGATTATTGCTGGATAATTGTTGTAAATACTCGAGTAACAAGCAGTCTAGTATTTACAATTGCATTTGAGAGTATTGCTGGATAATTATTGTAAATACTCGAGTAACAAGCAGTCTAATATTTACAATTACATTTGAGATTATTGCTGGATAATTGTTGTAAATACTCGAGTAACAAGCAGTCTAGTATTTACAATTGCATTTGAGAGTATTGCTGGATAATTATTGTAAATACTCGAGTAACAAGCAGTCTAATATTTACAATTACATTTGAGATTATTGCTGGATAATTGTTGTAAATACTCGAGTAACAAGCAGTCTAGTATTTACAATTGCATTTGAGAGTATTGCTGGATAATTATTGTAAATACTCGAGTAACAAGCAGTCTAATATTTACAATTACATTTGAGATTATTCCTGGACAATTGTTGTAAATACTCGAGTAACAAGCAGTCTAGTATTTACAATTGCATTTGAAAGTATTCCTGGACCATTGTTGTAGGCCTAAATACATGAGAAACAAGCAGTCTAGTATTTACAATTGCATTTGAGAGTATTGCTGGATAATTATTGTAAGTACTCGAGTAACAAGCAGTCTAGTATTTACAATTGCATTTGAGAGTATTGCTGGATAATTATTGTAAATACTCGAGTAACAAGCAGTCTAATATTTACAATTACATTTGAGATTATTCCTGGACAATTGTTGTAAATACTCGAGTAACAAGCAGTCTAGTATTTACAATTGCATTTGAAAGTATTCCTGGACCATTGTTGTAGGCCTAAATACATGAGAAACAAGCAGTCTAGTATTTACAATTGCATTTGAGAGTATTGCTGGATAATTATTGTAAGTACTCGAGTAACAAGCAGTCTAGTATTTACAATTTCATTTGAAAGTATTCCTGGACCATTGTTGTAGGCCTAAATACATGAGAAACAAGCAGTCTAGTATTTACAATTGCATTTGAGAGTATTGCTGGATAATTATTGTAAGTACTCGAGTAACAAGCAGTCTAGTATTTACAATTTCATTTGAAAGTATTCCTGGACCATTGTTGTAGGCCTAAATACATGAGAAACAAGCAGTCTAGTATTTACAATTGCATTTGAGAGTATTGCTGGATAATTATTGTAAGTACTCGAGTAACAAGCAGTCTAGTATTTACAATTTCATTTGAAAGTATTCCTGGACCATTGTTGTAGGCCTAAATACATGAGAAACAAGCAGTCTAGTATTTACAATTGCATTTGAGAGTATTGCTGGATAATTATTGTAAGTACTCGAGTAACAAGCAGTCTAGTATTTACAATTTCATTTGAAAGTATTCCTGGACCATTGTTGTAGGCCTAAATACATGAGAAACAAGCAGTCTAGTATTTACAATTGCATTTGAGAGTATTGCTGGATAATTATTGTAAGTACTCGAGTAACAAGCAGTCTAGTATTTACAATTGCGTTTGAAAGTATTCCTGGACCATTGTTGTAGGCCTAAATACATGAGAAACAAGCAGTCTAGTATTTACAATAGTATTTGAGATTATTGCTAGATAATTATTGTAAATACTCGAGTAACAAGCAGTCTAATATTTACAATTACATTTGAGATTATTCCTGGACAATTGTTGTAAATACTCGAGTAACAAGCAGTCTAGTATTTACAACTGTATTTGAGATTATTGCTGGATAATTATTGTAAATACTCGAGTAACAAGCAGTCTAGTATTTACAATTAAATTTGAGATTATTCCTGGACAATTGTTGTAGATACTCGAGTAAGAAGCAGTATAGTATTTACAATTACATTTGAGAGTATTCCTAGACAATTGTACTCGAGTAAGAAGCAGTCTAGTATTTACAATTACATTTGAGAGTATTCCTAGACAATTGTACTCGAGTAAGAAGCAGTCTAGTATTTACAACTACATTTGAGAGTATTCCTAGACAATTGTTGTAGATACTCTAGTAAGAAGCAGTCTAGGTTTTACAATTACATTTGAGAGTATTCTAGGACAAAGTGTGACAGCTGTCAAAATACTGCCCTCCAGATAAAAGCTCACTCAATACGAACATAATTATTATTCCCAAACTTCGGTAAGCTCATGGTAACAAAGACTCCATCCAATGAGCCTCACGCACTCTGGATCAACATTACGTCTTAAAACTAACAATCTGTGACGTTGGTATCGTTACATGCAAATGACCCATCCATGTTTGTCTTCACGTGCCCATCTTGTCAACATATCCATATTACATGAAGGTGGATATGGAAGAGCTTACACATTCAAGTACGTCTGCGTCCCAAGCTCGACTTCTAAGAGAACCAACTAATTATTATCAAGTAATTTAAATACATAATGACATAGGTGTGACATATGTAACGAGCTAATTATGGAAACGTATCGTAAGTACATGTCAAATGGGAGCAGCGCCTGCCTTATGCAACATCAACACTTAAAGTCACCAAATAGGGTGATTGTCCCCTTATGTTGACGTCATCGATATTAAATTACAAACTTTTTTTAAAGACAGTTTTACAAGGTATATTGTCCACACGGTTAGAGTGCTTGACTCTAATCTGGAAAACTGAGGTTCTAGCCCAGAACACCTCACTGAGATAGTTTTAATAATATAGTGGTTTCCCTCCCTTAATATAGACAGATGTTGACGCAGTTGTTCTTATTTAACCTAACAACGGTGTGTTTATCCTGTTATATGAACCCTACAACTTATCTTAGTCGTAAGATTGCTTTTATTCTAAGCTAAGTGCAATTGCACTGGTGGGCACGGGGTCTAAATTGTCAAACTCATTTATTCTGGTTTGCTGCTTAACGGTTGCGTAGGGTGTATATCACGTTTGGGTGCACTGAACGTGGCCACTCTTAACTGTTTTACCACTATTATTTACTTATTCTATGGTATTAGGAACTCGAAAATTCATTACCCCACTCACTAAAGTACGCCACCTATCCCCATCTTGAGCTAATACTATCATATCTATCTTATTACACCTTATCTTTCTCAAGTCTATACAAATGTTATCCTCCCATCTTTTTCTAGGTCTTCCCAGTGATCTTTTCCCATTGGGTTTACCAGTCAGATCCCAGAACACGGTTCTAGATTCTCCCGTTCGCTCTGCATGGCCTGCCCACCGTAGTCTGCGAGATTTTACTACCCTGACAATGTCTGGTGAAGAGTACAGGGTATGCAGCTCATCATTATGTAGCCTCCTCATCTCCCCACTATCTTCATCCATTTTTTGACCAAATATCTTTCTAAGCACCTTGTTTTCAAACAATCTAAATTTATTTTCGTCATTTAAGGTAAGAGGCCATGTAAAGAACACCCGGTAAAATTATGGCCTTGTATATTCTGAGTTTTACAGTTCTTGACAGCGGGCGAGACGCCAAAAAATTACTGACCGAGTAATACCAAGCATTTCCCGACTGTATTCTTTTCCTAATTTCCAATCTAATATTGTTATCGCTGGTTAAAATTGTTCCTAAATGTTTGAATTCATTACCCCTATGAAATGATTTTAACCACTCTTACTCTACATACATTCTAGTGTAATTTCTTAAAATTTTACCTACCCCATCCCTACCCTATTAGAGTAATTAATGGGCAGTGAGATATGGGTGAAGGGGGGGGGGATTTACAAAGGGTTCCAGATTTAATTCATGGAATGGCTGAAAACTTATAGTGAGTGAGATTGGAATTTCGAATTTCCAAGGTGTTGAATAAAAGACCGATGAACTGGCTGATAAGTCTGTTTGAAAATTAAGCTACTTTGTGGATAATCTGCTGATAAGCTCAATTGGTTCATATAGGTGACGTTAAACATCCCAATGAAATTAAAAGTCCTCTGGCCACACGTAACCTGCATCATTTAAACCAGGGGTTTGGTAGGATCTTACCGCAATTTTTTCATAATCTAGTTTTTAAATTATTAACCCCACTGAACCTTACTACCCGCCCGGGCTATCCAAATTTAATCACACTTGTGAAGTGGGTATTAATTAGAGAAAATTACCGATATTTACGTGTCAGGAGACAGAGGACAGCGTTTAGGAAAAATCACCTCCAATTACCCTCGCTCAGAATTTGAATCGTGACCTAGTCACCGACAAACCAAACGATCGTGACGCTAATCCCGCGTGCTTATTTATTGATTATTCGATTGCGACTAATATGTCTCAAGAGAGATTCAACAGCAATCAACTGTCAGATTTTCTCAATAGTTTCCAACTTTCCCTCCACGCAAATGTGGGTTCATTTCCTCTAAATTAAGCTTTTCTAATTCCTATCTCATTAGTATAATTAGTACATAGGCGTATAAACCAAATGGGCAGTACGAGGCAGTGCTAAAAATAATTAAACGTAAGCTATAACTTCAACAACAAATGCAATCCCACTCGAAATTCGCCACGATAGAAAAAAAGATGTTGTAAACCACTAATTTCTGAACTAAGGGCAGAGAAAGGGCATAGTGAGTATTAATAATATATATTTAGCACCACGTCTTACTACCCGTTCGGTTTATACGCTTTAAGTACTAATTACTATAATGGGTTAGGAATTGGGAAGGTTGAATTAGAGAAAGTGAACCCGCATTTGCGTAGAGGTAGAGTGGAAAACGATTTAGGAACACCCCCCCCCTCAGTTCACCCGACCGAGATTCGAACCTTGATCTCCCCGTCCTCAGCAGTCGAGCTCAACACGACAAGCGCGTTATCCAACTACGCCACCGAGGCGGGTGAATATTAATCTCAAAATGTGCAATTAATCAGGATTATTTTGAGACATGGCAACTTACAGACCATGCGGGCTATTCTCGTGATTACGCTACAGGTGCGAGGTTGAGAAAGGGTGCATTTAAGGCAAATGTAGGCAGAAGAGAAATCAACCCACATTTCACTCTTTATGTGTTCCTATTTCATGTTTTTAACGTTCAAAAGGGGTGTATGTCATGCAATCATGCACCCCTTGATAAAAAAAAACTCATATATAGGACCCAGAGGATCATCAACGATTTCACTCTTCACTTTTTACCTGCTCGAAAGGGATATGAGTTATGCAATAACAAACCCCTTGATAAAAAAAACTCGTCAGGATTTTTGATTCAGATTGACCCCCAGGGTGTGTACTGTGTAGGTTACACACCCCTCCATAAAAAATCTCATTTTGGGGTTTTGTGATTTTTTATAAGGAGTTTGTGCTCTTGACTCAAACCCCGATGTGGGGGAGCGTGTACCATTGGATAAAATCCCTGAGAATATTTTTTTCTCAAATCAGACGTTCTCGTATAGAGCGTGTTAGAGCTCCTCTCACTTTTTAAAATGAGAGCTAAGTGGATACCAGCTCAATCCACCTCTTTTCCTCCCTTCACTTTTCCACGACACGGGGAAACTCACCCCCCTCAAACTATCACCGCGCTACGCACAGTTTTCTCATCTGAGATCAGTGACATTTCCCCCCCTGACCCTTATCGCCCCGGTACCTTTAAATGTACGGTGACTAAGTACTTTCAAATAGATTCTATTTTTATATTTAGTGTCCATTTTCCCACCTAAAACATAAAATACTTCATCTTCATGGTTAAGGTCCACGCCAAATAAGTTGATTTTTACTGAGCGTGCATTACCCTCGAAAGCTTAAATTTTGCTATCAAATAAATCACCCCTTCATTACTAAGCTACATGCTAAATAAGGTAGCTCCTGAAATTTTAATTTTGTATTGAGGGTGCATTGCCCTTGGAACATAAAATGTCGCCATCAAGGTCAAAACACCACATCATCGTGACCAGAGTTCGCGCTAAATAATGCAGTTCCTCCAATTCTGTGTTTGGGTTAGTTGCTGTGACTCGCTTCGAGTCAGTCGCATCAAAGGAAGAAACGGGTTGAGGTCACGCTGAAGAGTGGATATTTTGGGGTCTTTGGGGAGTCCTTCTCTAGATGTCCCTCGTTGTTCGAGTCAAGTTGAAGAGCGATGTTCTGTGCTCTTTGGGGAGTCCTTCTATAGATGTCCCTCGTTGTCAAGTCAAGTTGAAGAGCGATGTTCTGTGCTCTTTGGGGAGTCCTTCTCTAGATGTCCCTCGTTGTCGAGTCAAGTTGAAGAATGATGTTCTGTGCTCTTTGGGGAGTCCTTCTCTAGATGTCCCTCGTGCTTGAGTCAAATAGTGAAGTTGTAATGTAGGAGATTGAATGATTCTCTTTTTTTGGGAGTCCTGGGTTAGAGTTCATCGTGATGATTATATGTGTTTAATATATATATAAAAGTAAGTTAATTTTTTTAAATTAGTTTTTTTTTACTAAATTAAATCCGTTTTATTTAGAATAATTTTATTGCCACACACAATATGGCAGCTTTACGCGTCATGGACCGTTCCTCTGTAAGGTTGTTTGACGAGAGAAAATTTTAGATTAATGAGACGCGGACCTTTTCTCTGTAAGGTTACAGCATGACTGGTAAAAGGAACCTTTTTTTGGGGTGTATAGTTCAAAAGTAATTTTTCTAGTAGCTTATATTTTTCTGTATGTTGCACCATGCTCTATTTGTTCTAGAAGCGAGGGAGAGAGATAGATAGTATTTTCGAAGTGGTCATATTTCCCGAGTGTTTGTAATACGGGTATGGGGACGTTTTCAAACATTTGAAAATATAAGATGACATCATAGAGTCATTGTCAACAACAATAAATAAAATAAATAATCGATCATCCAAATGTGTGGTGAGATTTCCTAGCACATCTGGATACATTAAGTTTTATGTTCTGAAACTATTCATTAATTTTGAATAGACCTATGTTAAGAGTGGGAACCTTTGATTAAAATTATTATTAAATGAAAATCTATTTCATTACACGGATAGTCTTGACGTGCTACTAACAGAACACTTGCCACGACTAGTATTTTATGAATTCAGTTTTCTTTGTGCAGCAAGATGGAATGGAACGTAGAAAATGGTTTCATTTGATTGAAATGTATGAGCAAAAAACCTTGTTTTAGAGTTTGAAATTTTAATTTAGTACGCAAATTATTACCCATATATTCCAAACTTCTTTTATACAGGTATGCCAGGCCTCCACCGTGGTTCGGATTCCACGTTAAACTGTAGGTCCTCCATTTCATCTCACAATCAACCTACCATTACANACGGTTAGTAAGACGCGGTGCTAATAATAATAATAATAATAATTTTATACAGGTATTTATGTCATCATTTTCTTTAGCTTTTTTTTCCTTCGTCGCACAATGTATATAAATATCCTGCAGCAACTTTTTGTTGTCTATACATAGTCGTGACGTCTGTATTATACCGCTACAACTAAAGAATGATGGAAAATTTGTAAATCTACAATGTTCGCGACTTAACGAAGATCGGTTCGGCCAAAATGTTGGTCTCGAACGTGTCACGTGCCTCGTCAACCCACTGTTAAGGCGGGTAGCCACTTGTCGCGTATCAGCTTATTGTTTCCCCTCTGCTTATCAGCGGAGACGGGAAATCGTTTCAAAGTGGCGTGTCAACTGTGATGCAAAGATATGGCCCCTGGTCCGATTTGCCATTTGTCGGGTTTTTTCGACGTCACATCAAAGAAATTATATGGCACTAGGCTAGGTTTCAACATATGTGGGCGGGCTGCAATTTTACCGCGTTGCACGCTTATTCTGGTCAAGGACGTCCTGCGGAAACCTTTTGTAGGGATTTGGTTTTTGCTAGTACGTGGAGTTTTTTTTTCGTTTATCGTTGTTATATAGATATATTTTTGGCCTAATAGAGTGGAGTAATGAGGATACCACACAATTTTTAAAATATACCGTAAAAGTTACTTAATTTTGAACTCAAAACATCCTGATAATTTCAATAAATTGTGAAAACAAGATGCGTGGGAGGACATATGTGCTCATTGCTGCAGAACAACTAGAACTGAACACACAGGTTCAATACGTATCGTAGTCACGTGTCCTCCGTTTTGATACGGATACGCAGTGGTGGTACGAAAAAGAATCAGACAGTGTTGCACCGTATCGTTTCATTAGAGGATACCCGCTTTCAGCGACGGTCATACAGTACGGTGTACTGTTACAAATGTGGACCCTGCTTAAAACAGACCAAACACCCAATACCGAGGCCATCGATTCATCTCTGTGAAAAGGGACGTTCCAATTTAACAAATTATTACTTTTATTTTTGCCATACTACTAAACGAACCTGATACATTTATTCTACTTAATAGGTAAAGGCGTTACCTGCTGGTGGTCTAAGTACAAGATTAAAAAAGTATATTCATAGCTTTTGGTAGGGTCAATGAGAGCGTTAATTTAGAAGAGTATTTTGTCAGCTTTTGTCACAAAAATAAAACTTTTTTTGCCAAAATAATAATAATAATTATTATTAGCACCGCGTCTTACTACCCGTTCGGGCTATACGCACTTACTCTAATGTGTAATGGTAGGGTGATTGTGAGATGAAATGGAGGACCTACAGTTTAACGTAGAATCCGAACCACGGTGGAGGCCTGGCATTCCCCACATTCACAAGATGTCTTGTCAGAGGTGAAGGAAGGTTTTGGTAATCAGATAAATCTGTGCCGGGACCAAGTATTGAACCCCGGCCGCCGGTACAGAAGTCTGACACCTTACCCCTAGACCACCAGGTTACCGCCTTTACCCATAATAATCTCAATAGTTATTAAATATTGGCTATAAGTATAATTGCATTTGACTATAAATTTTTTAAATAAAAATAAAAATTCATGTTTAAATTCTGCAATGCGGTGAAAATAAAATTATACTAATTTTTTCTACAAAAACAAAAGTTTATTTATTTTGATAAAAAAGCTTTTTGTTGTATAAACTGTAAAAATATTAACCTTAATTCAAGTTGCCTTTCACTCCAACGTGAGGGGGAAACATCTTCACCGTAAGTAATTGGAACTGTACCATCATTTACCTGAAGTTGCGATGGAACTCCCTTTAAGTATAAAAATCAACCCCATCACAGCCGGTGGTGATCAGGAATGAACAGTGCTCTTCCAATTTAACAACTGCATCACTCTGATTGAGGACACTTCTTCTGGCAGGTGGCTCAATTCAAATAAAAGCTAGTTTAGTAGGTCATCAACAACCCTTCCTTCCTACAAATAGAGTGGTAGAAACTGTTTGAATTGTCGACACACTATAAACCACCCCTTTCAAAGTTTCAACAACTCTTCATGTGGATTTCTTTTCAGCTTTACACTCCTTTTTATGTTTGACCTTCCTTTTTTTCCTTCTCTCTACTTAACCATCTTTTGTTTCAACATTTACTAATCTGTTTCTGTAGTCGAAAGGTCTACGGATTCAATTTCACAATAGTATAGTCTAGAAATGATGGGGGGGATCATTATGAAAATACCGGCTGAATTTACTGGAGATGTTTTAAAAAGAAAAGGAATTTCTTCTTGGTCCATGCGAATGTGGCTAGCTTTTCTTTAAATTATTTATTCCTTAGCTCCACAGCAATAATTAAAATATAAGGATCTCCCGAATGGCGAGTAAATTGCAGAAAAAAAAGTGTTATTATAATGAGTTTATAAAAATTCAATAAAATCACAAATTTGACAATGCAATTATAATTTGTGTAGCTTTCCCATCAATAATAATAATAATAATAATTATAATAGAACCTGTGTTCACATGAACTTGGGAGTCAGCCTCGTATAAAGTGATTTTATGATGATGGGGAGGTCATGGTTTGAATCCAGGCAGAATGCTTTAAGATATTTTTCTCTCATGGTTTCATATTCAGAAACGTGAATACATTTTCTAAAGATATTGGCGTCTTAATTAATATAGATATATAAACAGCCTGTAAAGGCAGTAAGACTCGGTACAGCAAAACTACTACTACTACTACTACTACTACTAATAATAATAATAATAATAATATATTAACTAAACAAATTTTCCGAGCCATACCATTTGAAATGAGAAGACAAAATATTGTTATGTCAAATTTAATCTGCCACCTCGTGAACAAGTGATTAAAATCTTCCAGGCCTCCAGCGTGGTTCGTATTCCATGTTAAACTGTAGGTTCTCCATTTCGTCTCACAATCACCCTACCACTACACATTAGCGTAAGTGCGTATAACCCGAACGGGTAGTAAGACGCGGTGCTAATAATAATAATAATAATAATGATTAAAATCTTATACCAGAGATACAGGATATTTATTTTGTTACAGAAGCAAGTGGAAAATCTAATTCTCCACTCGGATAGTACTGTTCGTGGCTCTAGGGGCTGCATGTATCTTCATGTGTTGTCCTCAAGTGGTCATGTGGCAAGTGTGGGCTATGACAGGCATGTACTTTACACCACATGTGGGAAACTTGACGCTATAAGACCCGATGTCGATGAGAATATAGTTATGAAATATATTTAAAGGCTTGATGTCAGGCCAAGGATTGGATAGAGGTGTCTCAAGTTAGGGTTATATTGCAAGCTTACGTTCTGAAGTCCATGGATTTTGCGAGTTCCTTAATGCCAGAGATTTATTTAGCTGATCTTAGGTTAAGTTATTTTTGAATGATAAACTGCTAATATAATAATCTTAACTCAGAAGAAAGCTTGGCCAATTCAAGGAATCTTCCGGTGAGTTATTTTCTTTCTCGGTTAATAGTTTGGTTGTTAACGCTGTTTATCTACTATAGCTAGGTTTTTATTTTAATGATACGTTCTAAGATTATGTAACTGCAGGTGTAATTATTATTAATGGACTTCTAAGTTAAAGCTACTAAACAATTTATTTAATCTTGGTGTAAGTGTTTTTATTTTTTTAGATTGACATTTACGGTAGTATCAAGAAAATAACCATTTCAGCTACTTTAGATAAAATTTATAATGTTTTAATGTTTATTGCTAAGGCTATGATTAAGTTAAGGTACTTCCAGTAATAGAACTATAATTTTCTGTTCACGCAATAGTTTATATCTTATTTAAAATTAATACTTTATACTAATATTGTAAATATAAGATTTTATTAAGATATTCAATATTATTTTCTTATAGCTGCTAATGAAAGTAACTTGCATAATTCAGTAAATTGTTCAAATGTGGTGATAAGCAGAATGGATCTTCGTATAAATGTCTCTAAAAGTAAGGTGATAGTTTTAGATAAGATAAGATCAGGAAACTGTTAGAACAAGGGAAGGGTTTTGTGTATCTGGGCAGACTGTTCTGTAAAAATGGAAGGATGAATGGTGAAAACGATTGCATCTCGGAGAGTAGTTGGCTGTATATGGACTAATGCAAATAATGGAATAATATTGAAAGAGGCAGCGATGGCAGTATATAAAAGTGTATTAAATTCAACAATGTTTTATGGATGGGGGTGACCTGGCGGTCTAGGGGTAAGGTGTCAGACTTCTATGCTGGCGGCCGGGGTTCAATCCTCGGTCCCGGCACAGATTTATCTGATTACCAAACCCTCCCTTCACCTCTGACAAGACATCTTGTGAATGTGGGGAATGCNGCGGCCGGGGTTCAATCCTCGGTCCCGGCACAGATTTATCTGATTACCAAACCCTCCCTTCACCTCTGACAAGACATCTTGTGAATGTGGGGAATGCCAGGCCTCCACCGTGGTTCGGTTTCCACGTTAAACTGTAGGTCCTTCATTTGATCTCACAATCACCCTACCATTTCACATTAGCGTAAGTGCGTATAACCCGAACGGGTAGTAAGACGCGGTGCTAACAATAATAATTTATGGATGGGAATTTTGGGTTTGTCAGTAGAAACACAAGAGCAAGGTGAATGCAGTTGGAATGAGATATAAAATAAATTTATGAGGAAGGTTATATTTATCTTTTAGAATTTGTACCCGCATTTGAGTGTAAGGAGAGTTTAAAACTATTTTTGAAAATCCACCACCCTCAGTACACCCTATTGAGACTAGAAACTCAATCTCCCCGTCATCGACATTCTAGCTTACTGTGAGAGTAGCGCGTTAGACCACGAGGCCACAGAAGCCTCTTGTGTACTTGTAAACGTAACAAAGGGTCGTACTTGATATTTAGTTCCATGTGCGCGCTAACTCTTCCGTCGCATCTGTCAAACCAGTGAACAACAGTTACCACCAATTGAGTCCCATACGTCTAATACTAGAGAGCTACACTCCTTCAAAGAGTTGAAACACCTTCAAGTGGGGCAAATTCATCTGTTAGACAGATCCATGAAATAGTAGTTTTATTATTATCATCATTATATTATGTAGTATTTATCTTACACGATATGAACCGGCTGTGTATATTAAACACATTATTTATAGACTAACCTAGCTCTAGAACATGCACAACACCCAGTCTCCTGGCCGTTAATTAATCAGTCGTCACTGTGAAAAGATAAACCAGAAATTTCACAAAAGTTAAGTTTCTCGGTAACTCCAGAAACTAAACCAGAAATAAAAGAAATTATATATTTTAAAAATGTTTCTAAACAAGATTTCGAAACTTAGCTGTGATTTGTATTAATGGTACCCTGATAGAATGCACTAGGGTGCTACTTTGTCTAACATGAAAGGTGACAATCAATTCATCCTATTTGGTATATTTAAAAAAGATTACGGTAGGCACGAACACAAAGGTATAAGTCTCGTCTTGTCTTGTCTGGTTTGAGTTTGGCTGTAAAGAGTATGCGTTTTCTCTTAACTTTGAGTTAACATTTATCAAACAAGCTAAATAAAATTAAAAGTTTACTGTGCTTCAATAATGAGGTTTCAAGAAGAAATTATACATATAGGCGCAACCACATCGGTAGTCACTTGGCCTACACGTCAAGCACATCCAGTATAGTTTATCGCTGATGTGAAGTTGGGCTACAAATCCATGCCAGATGTGATGAGGGTGGATTTTTACTAAATTTTTTACCACTCTCCCTTAACACCAATGAGAGCTATTTCCTTATTACTTCATTAAAATTAAACACTATTAACACCATTAAAAAAACTTTAAAATTGTATCTATTGAACTTATAAACGCAAATATAATTCTCGATATTTGAATGGCAAAGTCTTTTCTTGACAAATGTATCGCCTTGAACAGTGTGCCGTAAGTTGTAAAAAGTTTAAAGTCGCTTGTTTATGATAAGATGATTCGGGCCTTATTGTATGTTGGGTCAGCAAAAAGGTTCGTGATCAGCACAGGATTGGGTGTACGACAGTTGGGCCAAGAGTTCCCTCCTTCTTGAGAAATTCAAGCAAGATGTAATGGTGTACAGCCGCAGAAGTTGTGTTGCTGCATTTAGAATGGTTTAAATAGTTTTCTCAGGCTGAAATAAAAACATCAAGTTATGGATATGAAGACACCATAAAATGCTAAGCTAATCTAATCTATTTTAATCTTAGCCTAACCTAAACTAAACTAATATAATATAAACAAGCCTAACCTAATATAAGGCAGAAATATTGGTAGGGGTGAATTTATATCCAACCGCAAGTATATTAGTTGATATAACTCTAGTTGTCAGTTAACGTAGCCCAACCAAGCTATGAATGATAATCCTCCTAGCTAGTGATCATGTCCCAGCTAAGCTATGACGATAATCCTCCTAGCTAGTGACCGCAGCCCAACCAAGCGATGATGATAATCCTCCTAGCTAGTGACCACAGCCCAACCAAGCGATGATGATAATCCTACTAGCTAGTGACCGTGGCCCAACCAAGCGATGATGATAATCCTCCTAGCTAGTGATCATGTCCCAGCTAAGCTATGACGATAATCCTCCTAGCTAGTGACCGCAGCCCAACCAAGCGATGATATTAATCCTACTAGCTAGTGACCGTGGCCCAACCAAGCTATGAAGATAATCCTCCTAGCTAGTGATCATGTCCCAGCTAAGCTATGACGATAATCCTCCTAGCTAGTGACCGTGGCCCAACCAAGCGATGATGATAATCCTCCTAGCTAGTGACCGCAGCCCAACCAAGCGATGATGATAATCCTACTAGCTAGTGACCGTGGCCTAACTAAGCTATGATGATAATCCTCCTAGCTAGTGACCGTGGTCCAACTAAGCGATGATGATAATCCTCCTAGCTAGTTACCGTGGCCCAACTAAGTGATTATGATAATCCTCCTAGCTAGTGACCGTGGCCTAACTAAGCTATGATGATAATAATCCTAGCTAGTGACCGTGGCCTAACTAAGTGATGATGATAATCCTCCTAGCTAGTGACCGTGGCCCAACTAAGCGATGATGATAATCCTCCTAGCTAGTGACCGTGGCCCAACTAAGCGATGATGATAATCCTCCTAGCTAATGACCGTGGCCCAACCAAGCGATGATGATAATCCTCCTAGCTAATGGCCTTGGCCCAACCAAGCGACGATGATAATCCTCTTAGCTAATGACCGTGGCCCAACCAAGCGATGATGATAATCCTCCTAGCAGTGATCGTATCCCAACTAAGCTATGAACGTTAATGACAAAGGGTTCGTGGTCCAATTCTTGTATTCATACAGAATCATTGGATGTGTTACATGTGGCTCAAGGGCTGAGAGTTTGACACACCTCCCTTAGACTCTTAGGCCACCGAAGTGGGTATACTAGTGGGAATAAATTGCAAATATCCCTTGCGGGTATTAAGAGCGTGCATCGCACGCAAATAAACTTTGATACAGTCAGATAGAAATATTAATTTCACACGAACACTATTTCAAGTTGATAATTTATTATCAAGAGTTAATAGAAGTTCCTAATACTAAACATTGTTGAACTACTAAATTATTTTGGGATAGAAACTGCTTATAAAATGCCGTTTTTGACCATTTTAGAATGGCTTCACACATAAGCACTAAGCACTGTGCACAAATCTTTATTCTGTCATAATAGGGACACACTGAAGTTATTAACAAGAAACCTTGTCTCTTTGTCCCCGTCGTCACCGCGTAAAATGTCTAGCAACTATTTAAATATGAAAGCACTGCATGTATTTCTGATATATCGTAGATGTCTTCTGTTCTCTCTTTCTCCTATACCTCGTGCGTACACAAACAAACGAGCCGGAAGCTGAGTTGAGCCTGCTATAATGAACGCTATTAAGACGCGATGCCAAGACTTTAATAAATCTAATATCTTAGGTTTGCAATAGATCTAAAGCAGTTGAGTGCAGTAACATTTGAACACATGCTATTAGCCTCTAAGCACATGGGCTGGGTGGGGTACGAAGAATAGACGGGAGGAAATGTTGTTTTCCATTGCTTGTAGTCAGTGAGCTCATCAAGTACCGTCAAAAAGTTCATTTGGATTCCCTTCCCTGACTGCGAATTCTACCTACGCTCTAAAAATGACATTGGTGACCTAGTGGTCTAGAGGTAAGGTGTCAGACTTTTGTGCTGGCGGCCAGGGTTCAATCCTCGGTCCCGGCACAGATTTATCTGATTTCTAAACCCTTCCTTCACCTCTGACAAGACATCTTGTGAATGTGGGGAACACCAGGCCTCCACTGTGGTTTGGATTCCACGTTAAACTGTAGGTCCTCCATTTCATCTCACAATCACCCTACCATTACACATTAGTGTAAGTGCGTATAACCCGAACGGGTAGTAAGACGTGGTGCTAATAACAATAATAATAAAATGTCATTATATATGTTATTGTATAGGGTGGGACGGACACACTTAGACAATCTGTGATGGACAACGTGCTGAGATTTGCCTGAGTGCCTGAGTGCCTGCAAAATG
The DNA here is from genome assembly GCA_902141375.1 of Timema poppense. Classification (NCBI taxonomy): domain Eukaryota; kingdom Metazoa; phylum Arthropoda; class Insecta; order Phasmatodea; family Timematidae; genus Timema; species Timema poppense. The sequence goes on along the minus strand of CABFOV010000016.1, from coordinate 319,771 downwards.
ACATTATCTACACACAAAAAAGTGAAAAAGTGTAGCATGTAGTTTGCTTTAATTTAATTAGTGAATGTTTAATTTTCAATTAAAGGGTTAATTTTAGAGTTACTAATCGTCTAATAGTTTAGCCCCACCCTGTATATGGGCACTTTCATGTTGTTGGCTGTAAACATACATATTTATGTTCCATATTTTAAATATTTTCCAATAATTAGGACAATTATGCCTTTCAAGATACTAAGCACATTTTATTTACAATATGAACACTTATAATTTTAAGAAACTTTCATAAATATACTTTTCTTGATTAAATAAGTTTGTAACCGTGCGTAAAACACACAAAGCTGACAAATACACATTTCCAATTATTATATGAATTATCTGTGAATTGTAAATACCTAGAATTTCTTATGACTTAGAATATAAAATACAATACACAGAGACAAGCTTCCTCAAAGTTACAATGGAACATACTAAGTATCAAGTCTACAGCAATTTAAAAAATTGGTGTCGGGGTGTGAAACAGTAGTGTCGGCTATAATATGTCTGAAAGTGTACACCCGACACCATATTTTTATAACCAAAACCTTGTATTTGGACTTTTTTTTTCATATTTGGCATCATATAAATGTTCATTATGGCTTGGATGACTCTATGATGATTTTGTCTCTCAAATGCAACTTTTATACCTATGTAAAGATAATGTTTTTTTCAGAAAATAAAAATTGTCATGTCTCCTGCAACAATAGATTTGATTTCTTAACCACATTCTCAATTATGAGTCTTCCTATTGTGGCCATTTATAATACGATCCAGTTTTTTTACAATTTCATTACATTTACTTCAAGACCAAATTTTCTCTATAACTTCAGTCAAAACAACTAGAAATGTTTCCTCTCCATATTAAACAACCACCCACTCGTCTTCTTGAATTAATCATTTTTGGGGCTCATCATCAGGATTTTGGACTCCATCTTCACTTTAAGAGTTTTATAATTAAATTAATACTTCTGTAAATTTAAGTTTTACTGTAGTAAATGACTTGTATCATGAAGTTTGACTTGTCACAATATTATTATGACCTCATGGTTTAACATGGAAACTGGAAGCTTGGTACAGGGCTGAAATTTTCCCTTAGCTTCCAGAGGAAGTTTGTGTTTTCGATTTCCTTCTTATCAATGAATATTTATGTGCAGTTTGGGGACTCTAATTTGTGCTATGCGAGCAAATTCCTCTGCATTTTAAACACTTGATACCAAACTGACCTTTAAATGGTGACTCCAATATCATTAACAACCTCTCTTGCCATTAGAGGTGGCGAAAACATTCCATGACATTTGTAATCCATATTTTTTTTTAAATGTCCTAAATTTGCAAACAGGAGCCTCTGCTTGAATTGGGAGCTGGATCCATCCGAAAAAAACTTCAACTTCTTCTATAGATTGGTGACCTGGCGGTCTAGGGGTAAGGTGTCAGACTTCTGTGCTGGCGGCCGGGGTTCAATCCTCGGTCCCGGCACAGATTTATCTGATTACCAAACCCTTCCTTCACCTCTGACAAGACATCTTGTGAATGTGGGGAATGCCAGGCCTCCACCGTGGTTCGGATTCCACGTTAAACTGTAGGTCCTTCATTTCATCTCACAATCACCCTACCATTACACATTAGCGTAAGTGCGTATAACCCGAACGGGTAGTAAGACGCGGTGCTAAAATAAAAATAGTAATAATTCTATAGATTCATATAAATATGAATAAATCTAGCTTTCAAATAAAATAGAATATAGTAAATGAATTTGTAACCCCTAATTTGGGTGTGATCAAAACAGACTGATATAATCACAATGTCCTCACTAACATCTGTGTTGATCTATGCATATCATGTGAATACAGAGCTTGGTTGTGAGACCAATGAGTCAAATGCATATCATTATGTTGCAAGAGAATTTTTTTTTATGAGAAGTCCACTTGTAGTAGAATTTGATGGTTATTGATTTCTTTCTTTAGCTTGTCAAAGTATCTTGCCTAACATCGCTTGATATCTGCATAAGAAATGTTTTCAGACTAGACTGTAACTCACTGAAACATTCAAATACAGTGCTAATAATCTCTACAGTAGCCTCATGGCTTCTTTGGTGCTGACTGACAGCTCACAGCTGACTTCTGACAGTCAACATTTAGCTATATTCCTAAATTTTGACTGTCAAAAGTGACAGCTACTAAACACGTGTTTTTGCAGATCATTTGGTTCGGCGTAGGGATACATAATTTGGTCTGGTAACTTTTCAAAGCCGTCAACTGTCAGCTGTGAGCTGTCAGTCAGCACCAAAGAAGTCATGGTGTTACTGTACATACATATGAATGTGGTTAGTTTTCTAGTGATTATAGATAACAATAAATCTTCTTAGATAAGACTAATGGTTCCCTCAATCTTTCTAAGTGATGCCAACAAATTATGAGAAAATTCTTGTCTTAATTAGATATTTCCCTTCTTTTTCTTTTAGTAATGACAAAATAGAATAAAGGTGTTACTAGTTTGATGTTTTCATCGTTGTTTTAAAGTGATGACAACTTAAACTAGAAAACTGTGTATATTATAAATAAACAATTACTTAATGTCAGGTGTAATCAGTCTAGAGTGTAAAAATATTTTTACAGCCCGACACAATTTTTCTGGAGTATTGGTTTATTTTACGAACAAAAGTTCTCATACTTAAATATAACTTGATATGGACTTATTGATGGTCTGAAACGACATATTCCAGTTTTCTATCAATACGGTTTTATCAAAGTATTTTCACTGTCATGGCGTCGGCTGTAAACTTTTTGCAAACCTAAACTTAAACACACATAATGATAAAACAAAAATTGATCAAACTTTTATCTTAATGTATACATTTAACTTAATTTTGATAGAACAAATTTTAAAACTTGGGTTATCCTAAACTATTGAAAGCTCAAAATATTAGAAATTTCCATGACTTATTATAGAACACAAAATGTATTCAAAGTAAATTTGGTATAAAATATTTATTCATATTATCCAATAAAATAATTGAATTAATTTTTATTTTAAGGCATATTCATTATCTGGCTAACCTAAGCTTTGATTAAATATAGAACACAATATGGTTAAGGTAATTTGTGAAATTGAGAAAAAGGGTTGGTGTTTTTATGAAAATGCCAATCAATATTCACGGTATTAAGGATCATTTTAAAAATTTGGAAATTATCGAAAGGAACAGGGAAAGCCTTGTGCTCTCTACAATGTATACATAGCCTAACCTAACCTGACTCAACCTAACCTTGCATAAACTGACCTGGCTTTACTTGACCTAACCTAGCCTAACTTAACCAAACAAAAATTCCAATTAAAGAAAAACATTAAAAAAGTCAATATTGGCTACTCCTCTTAGCCCAGTTCATGCTTTCAAATGATACTACGCTCAACTGATTCATAACCTTTGCAATATTGTTTATCTTATTAAATAAAAAGAAAGGTAATTAAATGTAATAATACGTTGCGAATAGAACTAAGTATTTATAAATGCACACAATTTGCAAAGGACTTGTAAATATTTCTAGCCATAAGCAGTTTTGATTACTCTATTTGAATGTAAGTCCAATTAGAACCTAATGTTATTTTAATGGGTACATTCAAGTACAATTATTACTCTTTGACATTAATGATATACAACTTTTATCGCTCGTCCACTAATGTACGTTGAAATAATATGTTTAATTGGACACAGCACAATTACCTGACCAACTTTTCTTAACTATAATTGAACCTAATCAATAACTTCCCCTCACACCTAGACTCCAGTATCATGAAAACTACTCCCAACTAGTGGGATGGTTGGTTTCAAATTCTACTAGCAGTGTCATTCAACCCTCTTAATTAATATTTAAACCCTCTCAAATCCCCTCGCAACTCTGCAAAACCAAACGCACGGGACAATATGAAAACATATGCAACACGACACAAAATCAGATTAGATAATGAGAGATGATTCAATGTAGTGACATTTAAGTCACGTGATCTATATTAGCCCTCCCTGTACTACTCACACCCCCGTACGCATCCCCTCGTTGAATTTGTTCGACCCCTTTTACACAGGGTATAGGATTACCAGGGGTGTTACATTAGCATTTGATTACTGCTGCACTCTAGCGGATATTTTAGAACCACAGGAGGGGAGTTGTCGAGTGCGTGCAGTGGTGCAGTACAATGGGTCGGACGTGAAAAATTGTCAAAGCAAATTGTTTTGCAATCGGAAGGGAGGATTAGTATTTGATATTTGCAGTGTGTTGACCTCGATGGTTTTGGGGTAAGATGCTCACCTCAGGACATGATGTTCGTGGGTTCTAACCCAGCCAAAGACGGATTTTTACTGATCCATAAAAATCCGTAGCACAACTTCCTTCGGAGGGGAAGTAAAACTGTTGGTCCCGTGTCAAGTTTGGAAAATGAAAGACCCCTGGAATGTATGTGGAAATACCTTGTACAGCAAAATTGATAGGTCCATTAGATCACATTCATAGAAATTCCCGTTTGCTGATATAACAACCAAAGAAAGAGTTTGGTTCTACTACCAATAAAACTTAACTAGATAAACCTCTTTTGCAGGTAAAACTATAAAATTACCAAAAAATACCTCAATTATATCTAATTTTAAAAAGTCAATGCCAGCATACTAAATATGTCTATATTGCGTTGAGTCACCGTTGAAATGAACAATAAAATAAATAATCTAGATTTATTATCAACGTAACAAAAGTAAATACGCACAGTTTACACACAAAACTATAAAATAATTTTAAGAAATGCTTCAATTTAAGCATGCTAAAAAACAGTAGCCTAGTTGTTTTACGTTTAATCACTGTTGAAAGTTTTTGAATATAAAAGTTTGAACTAATTACATTTTACTGTGTAGGCCTATATTTATTATTATTGTTCTTAAGGAATGTAGCTGAAATGGCAAGTCATTGAAATTAATATTTAAACATCAGGCAGTCTAAACTACCAGAGGCATACATTTTACACATAATAGCCAACCTTATGGTTAAATTTAGCTCCTTTCATAATTATATTTTCCAAATGAAATGTTTTTTATAGTGTTGCCATATTTGTTTTACTTGAATATTTTGATCAAACCTACGGTCAGGTGATCAGATATGTTGATCCCTTGATAACTTTGCTGCAAACCAAACTTTTATTGATCCAGGATCAAGCTGATTGGCAATCCGGTGGCTGAGGAATCAATATGATACTTGTGCAACCTACCCTAAAATTCATAGGTTAGAGTCTGTTCATAATAGGTTTTTACCTGGATGACAGTTCATAAATCATATGTTTAAGTTTTGGGTTGCCAACACTTGTAAAATATCACTGTTTTGTTATAAATGTTTAGTTTTTAATTAAATGTTATATTTTACATTTAAAATATCGTTAACTTAGGTTTTCTTACACTATTTCATAACTTTTTAATAATTTCTTTTTACCCAATCCGAAACAATATTTTAAACATAATTAAAAGTATTTCTCCATTTTGGAATGTTATCTATTATGTGTAATATAGTGCATACAATAATACCTTCTAATACGGGCATCGTATTTATTTGGAAAAAAGAAAATACTTGTAATTTTATATATATATATATAATACATTATTTTATGATTATTTTATCGTATTTTGAAATATTTAACTTTATAAAATATTTTTATCCACTGCGTGGGTGCACCATTGTAAAGAACTTATGCTATGTTATTTAGAACTTTTGTAAAAGTTATGTGAATAGTAATTTTTTTTTAAGTGGAATTAAACGATTGCCAAGCTTTGTACTTTATCTAAAATTAATATATAATTAATAATGGCCTAAATTACTGTGTTTAGCTATCAAATTCATACATTACCATATGTTTTCATTACAGTTATCCAAAGTGGTATTTTAGCTGTTGGCGTAGTGATGTATTAGGGATTATTTCTAGTAACTTTTGGAGCTGTCATCCAAGTAAACTAATGTATTGTATATGTCTCCCATCAACATGTTGATTGGAGAATCAAGCAGTGGGTGTGAAAGTAATCGCTGGTTAGTTTGATCAGAGATTTGATCAGCAGTCACCATCTAATTTATATGGCAGGCTTAGGCCTACACAAATATTATAACGATTCTTCAGGCACAGAATTTTAAATAATCTTCATTCTAGATATGGAGAAATTATGTGTTGCAACAAAGTTTATGAGGGATTAGAATCTCCGATCACCTGACCCTAGATCTTATCAACATGGCAATGCTGTAAAGAGATGTATTTTGAAATTATGATTTTGAAATGATGTAATTTATGCAAAAAAAATCGGCTTTGATATAAAAATATTATGTGTATTATATACATATACACTTATGTATATATACACATGAAGGTCTAGTGGTAAGGTGTCGGACTTTTGTGTTGGGAGTCCCGGGCTCAATCCTCGGTCACAGCACAGATTCATCTGATTGCCAAACCCTTCCTTCACCTCTGGCAAGAAGTGTATTAATCACAACTTGTGAATGTGTGGAATTCCAGGCCTCCACCATTGTTCGGATCCAACATTAAAGTGAAGATCCTCTATTTCATCTCAAAATCACCCTACCATTACACATTAGCGTAAGTGCATATAACCCGAACGGGTAGTAGGACGCTATGCTAATAATAATAATAATAATATAAATTCATTTATATGTACGGTACATACACATACATATTTATAAACATATATATTTATAGATACATATATATAAATATATACAAATATATGTGTTTCATAGGTAGGCCTAGTATAGGTCTATTTATTGAAAAGGACAAATAGATATTGGGCATCCTAGGCTACCATGGACATAAAGTTTTTATATATTAATTTTTATGCATAAATTGCATCATTTCAAAATACAATGCTTTACGCTTTTGCCATGTTGATCATATATAGATATACGTATATAGACTACATATGTATATGCATATATACAAATATCTATATAAATATACATTTATGTTTACTATACCTATACATTGTATACAGATATAAATATATATGTATATACACTATGTAGGTCTGTCCATTTAAAGTTTTCACTTTCAAAGTTTCTTCCTTTTTTAGCTACCTGAATAGTTGGTCACGCTTTCGATGAATGTACAGTACCTAATTGAAAATATATTTGTCAGAAAATCAAGGTGATTAATAATTTTTTCAATATGTCATTAGAACAAAAAATAGGGTGGAATAAATAATATTTTATGTGTGCACTGCGTCATACTACCTGTCCAGAGTATCCACATGTACTCACTTAAGGGGAATGGTGAGGAAGATAGAATTTAAAATAATCTACCCGTGTTTTAGAGAAAAGACAGTGGAAAAATATTTTGGAAATACCCGTTTCTGTATGCTTTTCCAGAATTCGAGCCCCAAACTCCTGTCACCGGCATAGCAGACTAGATCAGTATTAAGGCTTAGTCCGCCTCGCCTGCCCACTACTAAAGGGAAGGTTAAAAAAAAGACGTGCTTACAGCAGCTCTTACTAGTGTAGAGACATAGTTTGGTTAGATTAATTCAAAACGACTCGTTTTTTAAGATATATTTGGGAGATTACTAAGCGATTTTTATATTTCTACACTATCTACACTAATATTATAAAGAGGAAAGATTTGATATTTGTTTTTTTGTTTGTAATGGATAAACTCAAAAACTACTGGACCGATTTTAAAAATTCTTTCACCAATATAAAGCTACACTATCAGCGAGTAACATAGACTATATTTTATTTTGAAAATTAAATTTATTCCTCATAAAAATGTCGATAGATTTACACAAGGTATACAAAATTGCCTAAAAATAAGCTTTCTCCACGTGCGCTGCAAAAACTATTGGTATTACATAAAAAAAATACTATACATATTGAACTTTCTTACTATTGGGAACAAAAAAGTCCGCGAGACCATATATGTAACTATTATAGTTATGTTACAATAAACGTTTTTTGTTGAAATTAGTCAACTAAAACACGGATGCGAACAAAAAGTGATTATATCTTAATCAAAACCTTGATCTCCCCGTCATCGGCAGTCCAGTCTACTGCAAGAGCGTTGTGTTAAACCTCGCAACCACTGAAGCGGATGTAGTGGGTAGCTTGTGCTAAATAAGTTGGTCTTGAGTATGGGGATAGATGTATACAATAATGACTGTCGTAAAACATTGCTTTTTTTAATAAAATTAATATTACTTTTAAAATCAAACATCGAGTAATAACAAATATTCATAATATAAAACCAGTCGTCCATATCTAAAATTATGACTGATCATCTGACTTATTCATGTATGAAATTTCTAGGCACCCTGCATTTTTATGATTTAAAATATTGCCATTTTTGGGTACATATAAAGATCCTAAGTCCTTAGGACTAATGTATACCATGTTTTTTTTAAATCAATTTTTAAGAGAAATAGTTGACTATATATCAAATGCATTTCTTTTTATAAATTATTGTATCTACAAAGCACGTAGACAGTAGCAAATATTCCAAGAATTAGTAGTCATAAATCATCTAGTTATGCTCAACGTTTTAGTTAAAATTAAGAATAATCGAGTAAGCTATTACGATTGAAAGAAACAGGTTTTTAATGCCGATATAAATTAAACAAATTAGTCCATGATGCAGGAAACATGGTTATATCTCCAAATCAAACTAATTTGAAATAAAGTAAGCTTATTTAATAACATTACGTAACAATTTAAAGTGTTTTATTAGTGTCAGAAAATATATTATATTTGTCATTTAATTATGTTACAAAATTATGGCATTTATAATTGATGATAATATTTATCATAAATAGTCTAGATTCGCTCTATTCTCTATAAATGGCATTATATAATATACGGTCAAAGTAAATGAAAGACTTAAAAAGAAAATTAGTAAACAGAATTATACATAATTAAACACAGCACGGTTATAGTTTTTTTCCAATAGGAACGGAAATTAAAATTTTGTCACTGTATTATGGCTCAACTACATTACATTGTGATCACATATGAAACACCAATTTAAAGGAGATGAAGAGCTATGAATATTTGTCCCCCCTAAGTTTCTATAACAATCGTTTTAAATTGCTACTTCTACTCGAGAGCCATCTATGAATGACATTTAGTACTACTAGGAGGGAGAAGTGGTGTGTATCAAGTGGGTCACGGAGCGGGCGCGCGTGGCCTTGAATGGAACTACGATAATTGCAATAATGGCCGTCCTTAGATCAGCTGTTCAAGGGACCAGACCGACTCGTTGAATAAAGGTTAATCAGACAATGCTCTAATCGTCCACCCGCATCACTAGTACACGCGCGCGCACGAATACATCAATTCCACCTCTGTTAGAATAATATGACATTTCTTCACAGGAATAAATAAAAAGGTGATATAAATATCAGTATATAATTGTTCTAATGACATAATAACAATACATACAGTTCAGAGTGTAAAAAATAGCTAGTTTATTTTTATATCTAGGAAAGGTATTTTAATTATGTATTATTAATATATGATACTCAAACAAATACGTAAAACCTTTTTTACACTTGATTATTATTATTATTATTATTACTAGCACCGCGTATTACTACCCGTTCGGATTATACGCACTTACGCTAATGTGAAATGTTAGGGTGATTGTGAAATGAAATGAAGGACCTACAGTTTAACCTGGAATCCGAACCACGGTGGAGGCCAAGCATTCCTCACATTCACAAGATATCTTGTCAGAGGTGAAGGAAGGGCTGGTAATCAGATAAATCTTTTCTGGGACCGAGGATTGAACCCCAGCTGCCAGCATAGAAGTCTGACACCTTACCCCTAGACCGCCAGGTCACCTACACTTGATTATTTACTCAAATATTATTTGTATCGTTCTGAATGTCATGAATTTATAATATTTATAAATATTGGTTTATAATGTATTCGAAAATTAGCTATGAATCGCATCGTCAAAGGTGTATAGTTCATAATTCTAAGCTTTTTTAGAAAAATTGTATTATTATAATAATAAATGAGTTTATACACCTCTTGAATACAAAAAATAAATAAAAGCTCAATTAATTTCTACAAGCAAGGTGCATTTGTTTTAAATGTTTGTTAACTAATTAAAAAAGGTCAATTTAAAAATGTAATTCCCATCTTGATAACTTGCTCAACTGAAGATGCCTTCAGACTTCAGTTGAAATTCATGTTTGATAACAAAAAGGAATATTCACCAAACCATAAATGGAACTATGAGTAGGCCTATACATCAGAGTTTTCACACACACCTAGAGTCAAGGAGCAAATAAGTAATTGAAGAAAGGATTTTTTTTTTCATCCCGTTTCTCTTTTTTCTAATTGTACGGAAAAACCATTCAATTTAAAAAAAAATTAACAACAAAGAATAAACAACTTAATTAGACCATAAAAATGAAAAAATAGGAATTAAATTGGGTTATAAATGAGCGGGTTACAAGCAATAAAAATTAAATTTATTTTTATATTTTTCTAGTTTTTCAGGAAAACTATCTTGTTTTCCAACAAAACGTAATTTTCAAAAAATTAGTAACTATTTTATATCTTAAAACAAAAAAGAGACATAAAATTGTTTTATATATGGTCAAGAAACAAGCGATAACAAAACACAAGGTCTCGCCATGCTTACTAAAATGGTGGTTAAGCGATCAAAATGCGAGTCACTTGAATAATGGTTTTTACAATCCTCGATTCCCTACATGAAATATGTGAAATCAAACTGCGGATACATAAAAGTGCACGCGAAACAGGAGCTATTTCCATGACTAATACAAATATAATAAAAGTCCGGTGCGTTTTTTATTCATTAAGTTTGAGTCTCGATGTCTAATGGAGAATCGAAAAGTAACGAACGACCGGTGGTTCTAAGTCTACTTTAAATATCCTTTAGCGTTTATGTTGTCCGTGGTGGTCTTGGGGAAAAGTGACTGTCTCGGAGCCCAATGTTCGTGGGTTAAAACCCAGCCGGGGTAGGCGAATGGTTCTTGAGCTATAAAAATCCGTTGTACAACTTCATTCGGAGGGGAAGTAAGCCCGTTGAATCAGTTGGCTCGGAAAGTGCAAGTTAAATACTTAAAAAAAAAAAAATGTAGCGATAATGAATTGTGTACCCTATAAGTATTCAAACCAAACTAGTTGATGAAACATTTTATCTGTGACGGTGAGTTTGAGAGTTTTAGCGAGACAAGGGTTGTCTGGTCCCAGCTCTATGGTCTAACAGCAACTCATTTAACATCCCTGTATCGCGGGTAAAGTGTTTGCAGGGGGTTGGGCTGTTTCACAACCCCGTCTGTATTTTAACATGATCTAGCTACCCCATTTAGCGGGTCGGGAATTTGTTAGTAGCTTCCTTGATTTACAACCACCAACATCTGTGATCGCATGATCTTACGCGTCGCTCTCTTGTTGAACTGTATTTCCGGTGACGGAAGATCAGGGTTCAAATCACAGTCGGCTGTATTAAGGGGGAATATACTAAATGGTTTTCCACCATACCTACACATAAATGTGGATACACTTCCTCTAAAAAAAAAAAATCTCCCCCTTCCTTCAACATTAGTAGTCAAATTAATGGACTAAATGTCGTGCGACAATACCTAACAGTCCAGCATCAACCTGAAAGTGATTAGGATCAAGCCTTGATTTACAGCCATGCTGATACAACATCCTAGGAATATAGGTCAGGAGTTTTCTAGGGATTAGCTTGTTCTGAAACCCAGCGCACCCACTCAATATTTCATCAATCAACTTTGTTTAAGATCTACATAGTTTAAACGTCCTTTTACCCGCTTCGGTTACCACGTGGTCTAAGGAACTGCTCTTGGGGTAGAGTAGACTGCTGATGGTGGGGAGATCGAAGTTATAATCTCAATTGGGTGTATCAAGATTTTTACCCAAAGTTGTTTTCCACTCTCTCTCCACGAAAATGTTGATACACTTCCTCTAAATATCCCTAAAAACATTAGTGTAAATAGTACATAAACGTATAACCCGAACGGGTAGTAAGATGCGATGCTAGAAAAAATGTCCTCTTATAGTTGAATAATAGCACTGCAAACCCGCCTCGGTAGCGTAGTTAGCTAACGCGATAGTTTCATGTTGATCTAGACTGTTGAGGATGAATGGGGAGATTGAGGTTCGAATCTCGGTTGGGTGAATCGAGGTGGTTTTTCTTAAATAGATTTCCACTATCCCTTCACGCAAACTCGGGTTCACTTCCTCTAAATTCAACCATCCAAATTCCTAACCCATTAGCGTAATTATTGCATAGGCGTATAACCCGAACGGGTAGTAAGACGTGGTTATAAGTAAGAAAAAGAAAACTATCACTGGATCTTGGCAAAGGGGTTTAAAACATTGATTCTAGGGAGTAAGGTCAGGGTTAAATTCTAATCAACGTGCAACCAGGGTAGTTTAATCCCTTAGTAGTATTTAATCCTATCGAATTAAAATTCCTCTTCTTTAATGTTTCCTTAAATTATATAATTTGCATAGCCTGGATGGGTAGTAATACGCTTGACACAGAGCAAAGCTGCTATCAATGAAAATCTATACCATAACAATTCCTCGTTTGACCCATTTTTCGCAAGGGTAGCCCGCATAAAAATATATCAAATTAGGACGTTCAACATCCGGTTATTTCTATAGTTATTCTGTGTAAAATCTTGAGCTAATTGCACTCTCAAACGAATTATGGCGATTAATAAACTAAAATAAATCAAAATCATATCTTTGAATCCATCACCAAAGATCATAAATGAAATCATATACTGTGTTCCAGAAAAATATTAACTATTGATCATCATGACTTACTAAAGAGAATTAAAGTCACCAAACCCCCGGGATTAGTTTATTTTAATCTATTTTCATGTCTCTACTAGATATAATTTAATGTATCCTTTGCTATTTAGCCATGTATCCGCAATACTAGTTCCTCCACTCTAACATAACTTTTAGTTTTTGTATTCATTTATTTTTAGATTTTTAACGTCCTTATATTAAATATTAAAATTATCTACCATATCGAGAAGTTTTGTTTTCCTTTTCAGCAATTTCCCACCCCTATTTTTAAATGACAAGCTTTCCATCTTTGATGCGTATCGTAGTCTGCTTCTTTTACAAACTTGGTAAAATTAAATTTTCTTCCGTGCTAAAAAGAATATATATAATAATTTTGAAAATTTCTTGAGATACTTTCCCAACCGTTTTCAGTTCCCACAGTCCCATTTTAAAATTTTGGAATTTATTGGTTTATATTATATGATTTATTTACGAGCTTGCCAAATTTAAATCTAAGCCACACTGATAAGTAGTGTTATAAATTTTGAGCTCCTTCATTTTCCGATATTTAATTTTGAAACTCGATTATTCAAACGTAATTTGGCGCTAAGGGAAAATCTATTAGTCTTGCATCATGAACTTACATTTTATTTCACAACAAAGAGTGGTTTATTTATTAGTTTTATGAATCTTAATGTGACCACTATTCCCCATTTACTGCTTCATGATTTTGAAATTTAATATCATACTTTAATAGTTGTTTGGAGGGGTTCTCACAACTACCTGTTATATATAAATCTTCTACCAAACTTAAAATAGTTTACTACTTTAGTTTTAGGCATTTTTAAACCTCCATATCACCAGTTCCCACATTTATAAATAGTAAATATTAAACACTTAATTTTGTATTGGAGTAATCCCTCGATGTTACAGGAAAATTTAAATGTTCTTCCTCACCCTAGTTAAATCACACCCCTCTCCCCATTCACCCCCTCCCCCATTCCCATCTCTCAACTATTCCTCGCCCTCCTTTACAATTTATCCATTTAAAATTTTTAGGTTTTCTTAAGGTTATTTGGGTGGTCTTCATACCGTCTTGCTGAATTTCCGTTTTATATCCCATCCGAAAAGAAGTTAATATTATTTTTGAAATTGTAGCTTCCCCCCACTATTTAAACAACCCTTATTTAGAAATTTTGAATTTTAAGACAAATATGGCTGTCTTGACTTATCCTTCTACCTTCTTGCCAAATTTGAATTTTATACCACACCTTAAAATTTATTTTATTCCATCTCCCCCAAAATAATAAAATAAATAAATAAATAAAATGACTAAACATTTTAAAGCCATAATATTTATTTGGAGTGGTATTTTTATCTGCTTGCCGAGTTTGTTTTCTAGCGCACTGGGAAGTAGTTGTTTACTATTAGTTTTCAAAATTTTCGCCAGCTCACTCTTGTAATTTCAAATTTTAAGATTTATCGGACTAGGTGGAGTTGTTTCTCTACATTTCTGCCAAATTTAATTTTCTATCTAATATAAAAAGGTTTTTATCCCCATTTACTGGAGCCCCATTTTGAAATTACCCAATTTAAGATTTTTCTGGTTATATGAGTCAATCCCAATTTCTTCCTGCAAGGCAAAATTTCTGGTTTCCAGCCCCTGGGGTCGAGAAAATGTGGTGATCAGTGAATCAGTGAGTTGTAAACCTTTATCCCCCCCCCCCTTTGAATCACCTTATTAGAAGATGAAATTTTAACAATTGGCAAATATATCTCACCAAATTCTATAAATGAACATTCATTTGAAATTTCAATGTTCAATGTCCACTAGTTCAAAAGATACTTCAGTGAAATTTAAAAAAAAATCCTCTTCCCACTTTTCCACCACTTAAAATGTCAAATTTCACAAAAATCCCGCATTATCTCGTGTCTAGGCCTAAAATTAACTTTCACGCAAAATTTCAATTTCCAGGCCGAGGGTTTGAGGAAATACAGTGATGAGTGAGTGAGTTTCGTCTTTTATGATATAGACCAGAAAACCCTTACGAAACTTTCAAACTTTCGCACATTCAACCTTCCCCTCTTCCCCTCCAAAAAAAAATTTAGACTTTTTTTTGGGTTGTTAAAATTAAATATTCATCGAAGATTATACACAAAAGAGAAAAGAGAGTTTAATTTCGGTAATTGATACAAAAATACTGTTAGATTTTTCTTTTAACTTAAATTTAAACAAACAATGCATTTTAACGTAAACTGAGTATGCTTTGTCAGAAGTCTGTAAAAAAAACCTATCCACTTCCAGCTTATTCATCGCTGTAGGCTTTGTATTAGTTGATGAAAAGGGATGTTGACAACAAAAATAATATATAAAATAATGTAGGATACTCTTATCTAGAATCCATTTTGATTATAATTAATTTGTGATTGGGCCTTGAAATGTCTTTCCCCCACAAGGAAAGTAACATTATTTTACACTTTGTGTGTGCTGTACATAAGACTACCTATTTGGGCAATCCACAACTTAACCTAAATGACACATGAATTTAAGGGTGGGAAACAACCGATAGGATAATATTTTGAAATATATGTAACTAATCTGAGATAAATATTTAATACAAAAACTATATTTCTCTTCATACATCAAGGAAGATTTTTTAAAAAACACGTACCTTTTAAAATGTTAAAATTAGGTAACTGGAATAAAACATCTGCAAAGCCCATTATAAATCCTTAAAAAAATGCTATTAAACATAGGTTTTTATGCTTTTAGTTTTTAATTTTTTTTATGAAGGGTCTGATTTGACTATATCTCTGATAGTAATAAAATGTGAAATGAATACTTGTTATTAGGGGAAATCTTATTTGAAGGGTCAGTACCCCACTCTACCCCCCCCTTCCCCCCTTGGTTAGAAAAACGCATTACGTGGCTAATGAATGACCCCTAAGCGTACGACTAATAAAATAAATGAGTCAAACATCCGTAATAAAATAGCAAGTGTCCAATCTGTTCTGTCAATTAGTATGAGCAGTGTCTGTTCTCACCTTTGGCCGCAGTTGGCCCACTGTTGCACCCAAAACTGGCGGGGCTAGAGTAAAGCTAGGGCTGCTTCGTGATTGCTTTTGATTGCTCTAAATTGGACTTCCTCATCTGGTTCAAATGCTTGTGGGCTAAGTCGGTGGTTCCACTTCACCACCGTGTGTGTGTGTGTATGTGTGTGTGCAGCGTGTTTTGTGTGTGATCAAGCAGAGGCTGAGAGAGAGCTTGCATGTGTCACATATGATGCACGTGGGGATTGAAGTGGGCGGACACCGCAGACTCGAAGAAATCGTTTCATCCTCTAGAATCAGAAGAGCACTCTCGCGGCGAAACTGCAATACACCTATTTTTAACTAATTGAAAACATAGTAACTTGCTCTTTTCAATCACTCGTCTTTGAACACTTGACAAACCCTTTGAAGGGGCCGTGTTGCTGTTTTTGACCATCCTTTTGGAATACACATGGTATAAGTGGTTAGATTTGTAACCTTTCTACGTGGTATAAGTGGTTAGGTTTGTAGCCTATTCACGTGGTATAAGTGGTTAGGTTTGTATCATATCAACGTGGTATAAGTGGCTAGGTTTGTAGCCTATCCACGTGGTATAAGTGGTTAGGTTTGTAGCCTATCCACGTGGTATAAGTGGTTAGGTTTGTAGCCTATCCACGTGGTATAAGTGGTTAGGTTTGTAGCCTATCCACGTGGTATAAGTGGTTAGGTTTGTAGCCTATCCACGTGGTATAAGTGGTTAGGTTTGTAGCCTATCCACGTGGTATAAGTGGTTAGGTTTGTAGCCTATCCACGTGGTATAAGTGGTTAGGTTTGTAGCCTATCCACGTGGTATAAGTGGTTAGGTTTGTAGCCTATCCACGTGGTATAAGTGGTTAGGTTTGTAGCCTATCCACGTGGTATAAGTGGTTAGGTTTGTAGCCTATCCACGTGGTATAAGTGGTTAGGTTTGTAGCCTATCCACGTGGTATAAGTGGTTAGGTTTGTAGCCTATCCACGTGGTATAAGTGGTTAGGTTTGTAGCCTATCCACGTGGTATAAGTGGTTAGGTTTGTAGCCTATCCACGTGGTATAAGTGGTTAGGTTTGTAGCCTATCCACGTGGTATAAGTGGTTAGGTTTGTAGCCTATCCACGTGGTATAAGTGGTTAGGTTTGTAGCCTATTCACATGGTATAAGTGGTTAGGTTTGTAGCTTATTCACGTGGTATAAGTGGTTAGGTTTGTAGCCTATTCACGTGGTATAAGTGGTTAGGTTTGTAGCCTATCCACGTGGTATAAGTGGTTAGGTTTGTAGCTTATTCCCGTGATATATGTGGTTAGGTTTGTAGCCTATTCACGTGGTATAAGTGGTTAGGTTTGAGGCTTATTCCCGTGATATATGAGGTTAGGTTGGTAGCCTATCCACGTGGTATAAGTGGTTAGGTTTGTAGCCTATCCACATGGCATAAGTGGTTAGGTTTGTAGCCTTTCCACGTGGTATAAGTGGTTAGGTTTGTAGCCTATCCACATGGTATAAGTGGTTAGGTTTGTAGCCTATTCACGTGGTATAAGTGGTTAGGTTTGTAGCTTATTCCCGTGGTATAAGTGGTAAGGTTTGTAGCCTATTCACATGGTATAAGTGGTTAGGTTTGTAGCCTATCCACGTGGTATAAGTGGTTAGGTTTGTAGCTTGTTCCCGTGGTATAAGTGGCTAGGTTTGTAGCCTATCCACGTGGTATAAGTAGTTAGGTTTGTAGCTTATTCCCGTGGTATAAGTGGTTAAGTTTGTAGCTTATTCCCGTGGTATAAGTGGTTAGGTTTGTATCATATCAACGTGGTATAAGTGGCTAGGTGTGTAGCCTATCCACGTGGTATAAGTGGTTAGGTTTGTATCATATCAACGTGGTATAAGTGGCTAGGTTTGTAGCCTATTCACGTGATATATGTGGTTAGGTTTGTAGCTTATTCCCGTGGTATAAGTAGTTAGGTTTGTAGCCTATTCACATGGTATAAGTGGTTAGGTTTGTAGCTTATTCCCGTGGTATAAGTGGTTAGGTTTGTAGCCTATTCTCGTGGTATAAGTTGTTAGGTTTGTAGCCTATTCACATGGTATAAGTGGTTAGGTTTGTAGCCTATCCACGTGGTATAAATGGTTAGGTTTGTAGCTTATTCCCGTGGTATAAGTGGCTAGGTTTGTAACCTATCCACGTGGTATAAGTGGTTAGGTTTGTAGCTTATTCCCGTGATATATGTGGTTAGGTTTGTAGCCTATTCCCGTGGTATAAGTGGTTAGGTTTGTAGCTTATTGCCCTGGTATAAGTGGTTAGGTTTGTAGCTTATTCCCGTG